>VYZU01028932.1:0-11271 GCA_013401355.1 Ceyx cyanopectus | reverse complement strand
GGAGCAGTTGCACAGTCACATCTCACAGTGCCTCTGAATTACTGGTGCCTGTCAACTGGTTGGGGGTTGCCAGTCAGAGGGAAGCCCTGATTCAGCTGTTCAAGGCCAGTCTGCTGACAGGAGAGGGGTGTTGGTCTATTTTTAGACTACGAGTTGAATGCTTTCTCATATCTGAACTTTACAACTGTCATATGATAAATGGCAGGTTAAGAATACTGGGCATACCTTGAAGGTCAGAGCAGCTGGGACAGCACTCACTTATTTAAAGTTCATGAAATGATTAGGACTAATCCTCAGAGCATTAGGGCTGAAGTGACAGGACTTGGTGGGGCAAGAGAGAGTGAGTTTTAATAGTGAAATATTTAGAATTGAAGCAATTTAAAATGGCAGTGAAACAAAAGGCCCAGGCTCACTAAGGTGACTGGTACTTACAAGATGAGGAAATATCACCGTAAGCTCAGATTTGCCTCTTGCCTTTGAAGCCTAAATATTGATCAAAATATTGGTGCACAGAGGGTTAGCATAGTGCTTGATGTCAGCTCAGAGCTTTCTTAATAACCCACTTGCTCTTCACATGAGTGTAACAAGAATTAAAACAAAAGTTTAGGTGATGCAGCAGAGAATCACACCTCATTTAGGGTTGCTTTCTGATTCATATTGACAAAGACCAACAGGCTGTCAAAGAAGAGTGGCTGAACTAGAAGGGGAGTAGAAACTTCCTGAGCCACATTCCTGCAATCTGGAGATCACCTTTCCTGTCATCAAGGAGCCACGTGCCCTTAGATAGGATAGTCCATCTGCTATTGCCCCATGCTGGAGTGAGTTAATTAGTCCTTTACCTTGTCCTAGGCATCTGACACAGAATCTGATCTTGATTTTAGCTTTGTCCTACTAAGAACCTTTTCTTCCTCTATATGCATCCCATGGAAACTTGTGTAATTAAAGCACATAGCTGCAGGGTGCCTAAACCAGTTCATAGGGGTTTTTATCTTTGGCTGTGTCCACTAGAGCTGGACAGGCTTTTTCTGGTTGGAGTTAGTTGTTGCCAGGGGAAGTTTACTTTGCTTAAGGATCGTAGTAGGCATGAAATCCCTTCTCCTGTTCAGGTTTTTGTATTAACTGAAGTTTTGTGAATCATTTTTTACGCAAATCTGTTGCCTCATACTTATTAGTTCAAGAACCTCCACAGGGGCTTTGTAAGGTGTGAATCTAGATAAGGACTGAGATTAGACACATGATACTAACAGAACATCTCATAAAAGCATGAGGCATTTCATCTACGTAACTAACTTTGGGAGACAGTTCCCTGGAATCAGGTGACTTTTCTACACTACTGCTTTGCTCAAATTGCCTCAAGGAATGATCATAATTCTGTTGGCTACTTTCTGGAGGAAAAGTCAAAGTCATGCACGAAATGAACTTTAAATAGAAGGAGGTAGAAGGAGGGACAAATCTATAAAGGAACAAAGGAACTGACAGTTTTTGATATTTGTTTTTTTTAACAGAAAATTGTGAAGGCTGGAGACAAGGACCTGGATGGACAGCTGGATTTTGAGGAATTTGTTCACTATCTCCAGGATCATGAAAAGAAGCTGAGACTGGTCTTCAAGAGTTTGGATAAGAAGAATGATGGTAAATGCCTTTCTTCTGCTCTCTGCACACATAAGCCTGTCAGATGCATACATGAGCTCACTGGCTTATCTCTGCAGGTCGCATTGATGCTCAGGAGATTGTACAGTCTCTTCGGGACTTAGGAGTCAAGATCTCTGAACAGCAGGCTGAGAAAATACTGAAGAGGTGAGGATTTAGCTGGTGGCTCTGCTTTACTGTTGAGGGCTTAGAAGGCAATGTAGGGCTATGGAACACATCCCCTCCCTGTACACACTTTACAGAGACTTCAGCTCCTCCCTTTTTGCCTATTCCTCTTAATTTTGCATTGTGGAGAGTTACTGTCAGAGTCTCTTACCTCCCTGACCTGCTGTGGGAAGAGCTTCCACCTGAGCGAGTTGCATCCTTGTCTGACTGTCCTGTTGCTCTGAGCTTGCTGCTTTGGAGAGGGACTGTGCACTGGCTCATTGGGAATGCAAAGTGCTTTATGCATGTAGCACTAACATGTTAACAACCACTTATTTGTGCTGTTTTTTCCTCTTTCTTTCCTCTGCTAACTACCCTCTGTCTGTTTGCCTGTGTGTCAGAATAAGAACGGGACACTTCTGGGGTCCTGTCACCTAGTAAGTATTATTTTCCCTTCAGTGTCAGGTACGTGCATAAGTTTGATAGAAGGGGTGCAGCTACTCCTGTGGGTCAGTTGTAGGGGAGAGAGAGGGGAGGAAAAAGGGAGCCCACTTCTACCTCTGCAGTGTTGGTGAATAGATTTCCCAGCTTTGTCTTGTGTCTCTTTAGAAGTCCTGTAGTAGTTGCTTTGCAAAGCTTTTTTTGGTGTGGACTTGAAGAATCAAAGGGAAGGGGAGGAGGTATTTGTCAACCAGTGGAATTCTGTACTTACAATACCTCTTTCCAGCATGGATAAAAATGGGACGATGACAATTGATTGGAATGAGTGGCGAGACTATCACCTGCTGCACCCAGTGGAGAACATTCCTGAAATCATCCTGTACTGGAAGCACTCCACGGTAAGAAATAGTTCCACCACAGGGGGCCTTGGTCTTTCCTCAGCTTCTCAGAGTCCTGGCCCCCAGGAGCTGCTATCAGCAGTCCTTATCTTTCTCTTCATGGTTCAATAACTGCCTTGTAGCCCTAGAAGCCCAATTGCTTCCTGTCCTTTTATCTTGCCACCTATCACTGGCACAGGTGATAACTACATGTTCTGCAAGAAGATGAACGTGTTCACTTGGCTTGCATCTCTGAGAGCTCATACCAGTGGTCAGGACCTGCTGGTTCAGGACCTGTTAAGACTAGGAACTGATTTGAGAGGCAGCCATCCCTTTTGGAGATCTTTCAGTGAATGAAAATAGCATAAAACAAGATGAAACTGGCTGTGAGCTTGGAAGCTTCCAGAGAAGTCCAGCTTTTTCTTCATGCAGCTGCCAGCACTCACTCATTTTGTTCCTTCCTGGGCTCCACAGAGTTTTAACACAGACAAGTGTAATGTGCAGCAGGTGGCAGCTCCTTGGACAGGAGCCTCTGCATGTGAAGGTTCCCCTGTGACCTGCTGTAGCAGCAGCAGTTCCTGTGGCCAGGCACAGCAGTTAATGGCTCTAGAGAAGCTGCTGACCTGAAAGAAGCAGGCTCAGTCCTTCAACACTCAGCTCTGATACAGCAGTGCAACCCTGGCAGGAGCAGCAGCTGATGAAACATTTCTCTACACCTTATGTTTTTGCAGATCTTTGATGTAGGAGAGAACTTGACCGTCCCCGATGAGTTCACAGTGGAAGAGAGACAGACAGGGATGTGGTGGAGACATTTGGTTGCAGGTGGAGGTGCAGGTGCCGTGTCCAGAACCTGTACAGCTCCCTTGGACCGCTTGAAAGTGCTCATGCAGGTATGATGGAGCAGCTCCAGTTTGAATATCCAGGCCTTTAGTATTCTTGGATGCTTAGGAGATGACAGTGTTCATCCAGAGAGCACAGCATCCTGGCCAGGGGTGATCTTGTTGCTCTTAGGTTGCTATTTTGAAAGCTTTTGGGATTCTTTGAATGGTCAAAGTCATGTTAAGAAGTTATTCTTCATTGCCTAGAAAAAATAGAGTGAATCTTCTGGGAGGTAGACAAGTGAAAGCTGTCAATAGTTAGAGAGCTTTGAGGTTTACAGCCCTGAAAAACTTGCATGTTGGTGAGACAGGTTCAAGTCTTGTGTTCTCCTGCGAGCCCCTGAGGCCATGAGAGGTGAAGGGGTTGTGGTGGTCAGCTGGCAGAGCTCCTAATCAGTATAAGGATTATCAGCATTATTAAAAAATGATTTTTATCCTGCTTTGTCACTGTACCTACTCATGGGCCAGCCAAGAAGCTTACCCTGGGCGGCTGATCCGACGCTAGACGTGGGTGTTGCCCAGATAGCTTTTCCTCCCATTCCAAAGGGAGATATTAATTAGATTCAGTAGTTAACACTAGAGTTTGCAAAAATAAAAGAAGCTTGATTTCCTATTGTAGAAGTTATCTGGAAGGGAATAAAGCCTTGGCAAATCTCTGGGTAAATAGAAAAGCGCCCTTTTGTCCCTGGATTACAGGGAAAAAGCGTAGCACTGTCGTAATCAGGGCTGGAACTAATCCAAGTCTCTCTCTCTCTCTCCCAGGTTCATGCCTCACGCAGTAACAACATGTGCATCATTGGTGGCTTCACTCAGATGATCCGAGAGGGTGGCCCAAGGTCCCTGTGGCGAGGGAATGGCATCAACGTGTTGAAGATTGCACCAGAATCTGCCATTAAGTTCATGGCCTATGAGCAGGTCAGTAAAAGGGCACGGGGAAGCCTGGCTGCAGAAGGGTTTGCAGAAGGACAAACTGGATCAAACCAAAACAAAGGTGGCTGAGAAAAGTCATCGAGTCTCAATCTCTGTCTGTTTTGGCTTCCTCAGATCAAGCGTTTCATTGGAACCGACCAAGAAATGCTGCGGATCCATGAGCGGCTGCTGGCTGGGTCTCTGGCTGGGGCCATTGCACAGAGCAGCATCTACCCCATGGAGGTGAGACAGGGGTGGGATTCCAGGCATGAGGGGGCATGGAAAGGTGCTGGGGTGGGAAAATGGGGGTGGAACATCAGTGCTAGGATAGCTTAATGAGTTTACAGAGGTAATACTGCAGCTCTTGCTGCTCACATGATGCTTGCTGTAGTCCTGACAGTCAAGCTCTTAAAGAGTGACATTGCCTATATGTTTTCTCCTGAAGGCCTTCATGGTATTTACTCTTGTCTCCTAGGTCCTGAAAACACGGATGGCTCTAAGAAAGACTGGACAATACTCAGGCATGTTGGATTGTGCCAAAAACATCCTTTCAAAGGAAGGAATGGCTGCCTTCTACAAAGGCTACATCCCCAACATGCTAGGAATCATTCCATACGCTGGCATTGACCTGGCAGTCTATGAGGTATGAATGAAGCCTTTGTACTGGGTCTGGCTGAGATCAAGTTAATGCTGCCCAGCCAAGGTCAACCCACCACACCACTGTAGGGCTGTGCTGCTTGTGTGGCTTTATCACTGTCAGACCTGAGTAACTACAGGAGTTTCAGTAACTTAGCGAAGTTTTTCTGATCAGTGTTATGGGGCACAAGTGGATTTTTAACCAAAAAGTCCTAAAAGATAATGCAATATAATGATTCTCCTTTCCTAGTCAGCAACATGCATGGTCTCTCATATCTTTTTTATTTTTTCTTTATTTTAATGAGAAAATTACATTATAAAATGAAAGGAGGGATTTCCTCCAGGCACTGCAGTAGCAGTAGTTCAAAAAGATCTGAGAAGCCTGATGCTTCTGGCTAAATTTGCCTGTAGCTTTTTGGGCCTTTATGCTTGATCTTTTATGTAACGTGATGTTCTTTTGATGGTCTCTTCACTGCTGACATCTGATTTGTTCCTTCCAGACACTAAAAAACACCTGGTTGCAACGCTATGCTGTCAACAGTGCAGACCCTGGAGTTTTTGTTCTGCTGGCTTGTGGCACCATCTCCAGTACCTGTGGACAGCTTGCTAGTTACCCTCTGGCTCTTGTGAGGACACGCATGCAGGCTCAAGGTGAGAACTTCTGGGAACTGTGGGAGCTCCTGTCATGGTCTCTGAGCAGGGTAAAGGTCCTCCAGTGTAAACATTGCAACAGCTGCCTTTGCTGGCCTGTGCAGCTAAGCACTGGGCTGTTTGCTGTGCTGAAAGAGCACAGTGGACTTTGTGCTATCCTCAGCATCTGGGGCCAAACACCTCCAGGACAGAGGTTCTGTTTTACTCGGATCAGGAGCAAAACAGAAGAGTGTCTGAGGGTGTCTGCAGAGCAGTTTGGGAAAAGGATTTTCTGTGCAGCACGGCCATGGCTTGCTGAGAAGTGAGATGGTGTCTCCCATGAGGCTTTGTGAACCCCAGGAAGCATGGGAATCAGAACTGCTCCAGGTGTTATTTAAGATGCTCTCACCACATAGGCTCCATGATTGATTGTGGCTTTTCCTGTGGCAGCTTCTGTGGAGGGTGCTCCCGAAGTGACGATGAGGGGACTGTTCAAACACATTCTGAAGACGGAGGGAGCGTTTGGCCTCTACCGGGGCCTGGCACCCAACTTCATGAAGGTGATCCCAGCTGTCAGCATCAGCTACGTGGTGTATGAAAACTTGAAGATGACCCTGGGTGTGCAGTCACGGTGACCAGGAGGTGCCAAGGACTTGGAACTCTGAAATCTTGGGGTGCAATCCCAAGACATTATAGCCATCTCTCATTCTGTGAATGTGTTGACACTAAGCTGACTAAGCAAAGCTGTGAAATCTCAGATAGTTTGAGTCAGTAAGGGGGAGGAGAGGATCTGGTGGCCTTTGCCATCTTGCTACTCGGAGCTCCACATAAACCATCACGTAGTCCTTTTTGTTGGGCCTTTTGGGAGACCAAGAGGGTCCTGGAGTTGTTGAGGTCAGTTCCCAGCAGTGTGGCAAAGTAGCAAAGGTTTGAGTGACAGGCCTGCTTTCAGCTGTTGGCCTGCAGAAGAACACCTTCTGACTTGCTGAAAGAGCTTCTTTTTTTTTTTTTTTTCTTCCATTTGGAGAGCATCTTTTTTCATTCAGTTGTTGAACTTCCTACCCGTTGTTTAAATTTGTACAAACCTTGTGTAGGAGCTGCTGCCACACCAGGCTTGTTCTTATGTTTACATATGTTCCTTTGGGTAGGAGACATTCATGTTCTGCTTCCAAGACTTGACATGAAATGTAACTTCAAACTATACTGGTTTTGAGGGCTGGTGGACAGTGGTGTATTCAGACAGGTCGAGGGTTACTTAGACCAGCCCAATGAAGAATTAGGATTATTTATTTTTTTATAGTTTAAAGTGTGTCACATAAATCCACTAACGAGATGCACTTACTAACTGAAGCAGCAGAGTAGAGCCTGCATGCCTGTATCCTTTGCATGCTGATTGGCTTGTCTTATACTCAGCAGGGGCTTGGAAAGGGGAAGGCAGGAGAGCCCTGGAGGGACTGGCACCTTGATGCATGGCTTTACTGAGCAAAAGATATTTCACAGCTCCTGTGCAGTTGTGCTCCCAGCACGACACGAGAGCCCCTGTGCAGTGTCGCATGGAACCTCTGAATTCCATCCTGCCTGGTGCCAAGGAGAGCTGGTGGGCCTTTTCCAAACCCCATGCTTATGCTGCTATTTATCTCTTTAGACCTCTGTGTAGATTGATGTTCAGGTTTGCATTAGCGGGAGGAGCCCCCAAGCGAGGAGTAGGGTGCTGTGGGAAGGGGTGTTAGGGAGAGGGGCTGGTTGTCACTGAGAGAGGTGAGCTTTTGGTCCTGCAGACGTGCTTGCTTATCTTTCAAAGGATGCTTTTCATAAGGTTAAGGGAAAGAGATGGCTTTAAAATTTCTCTGACTGTATTCTGGGCTATTTTCATGGATAGGATCTGGCTTTTGAGGCCTGGGAGATCCTCACCCAACTTTCCATTTTGGTCAAAATGGACCAGCGTTGCATTCCACTGTTTTACTGCTTAAAGCGTATTTATTTTGTATTTATTTGAACAGAGTTATGTTGGACTATTTTTATAGACTTGTTTAAATATTGTTACTGTGCTTGTATTTCTCCTGTTGTTTAACAAGTTCTGCTTGTTCTCTTACGTCACACAGCCGAGCTGTGGGGAGGGACATGAAAGTCACTCTTGTACCTGCCCCATGGGGCTCGAGCTGCCTTTCGCACGTCTGGGGCTGGTGCTGGAGGACCTCAGCCCAGAGAAATTCTGTAGCAAGAAGCCATAGGAGAGCAGGGAGCTGGTGAGGAAGCAGATCCTGGGGGCAGGGGAGGGGGTGTGCTGTGAGGCTCACCTTAGTTTGGAATTGCCTCCGTGCGTGGCTGAGGGGCTTTCAGGTGGGTGGCTGTTGTTGGGAGGTGGAAGGTCTGTGTATGTTGAATGTCACAACAGTGAATTGAGAGCGATCTTGGGGAATCTTTAGGTAAGGGGGGGAAGAGGAGAAATCTCAGGGTCTAAAGAAAATCCAAGTTTCCAGCGAGATGGAAGGAAACTTGCACTTGGACACAAACTGCTGCAGTTGTGCTTTGAGGCTGAACTGTCAGATCCTGCTGCTGAGCTGGTGCACTTCATGTGCAAAGGGGCACTGTGGAGACGTGTGTGACAAATTGGACAGGGATTTGCTATTGCTCAGCAGCTGCTTTTTTGCTGACAGATTCTGGTGGTTCCTGTAGAGTCTTCCAGGTGAGGCTCTGCCTTGGCTATCCAGTGCTGTCAGTCATTAGCCACGTGGAAATCAAACCAGTCTGGATTCGTGACCTGATTTTTATTATTTTGTTTCCACCCCTTTCCTTCTTGAGACCCTTCACAAATTCTGCAGTGGCTCCTTCCTACCAGTGTGGCCTAATGAGAATATGAATATCAGAATGCAAAAATCAATGCAAAATGACAACCATCTTTGTAGCTGTAACCACAAATTGCTATAATGCAAATCTAACTCAGATTCTTCATGTAGGGAGCAGTCTGCTAATAAAGGTCTGTCAAAGAGATACCATGTGTCTGTAGCTCTTTCTCAATGGGGTTTATTGATGCTGTTTGTGGCCAGGCTCTTCGTGGGATGATTCTCACCAAGGACTCTGACACCTGGAAGGATATGGGAGAACAGAATTCTTCTTAAAGCAAAACCAGCAGACCTGGGATCAAGGGTAATGGTGGCAGTGATGAGTTGGGTATGTTCAGATGCTGTTAACCTGTCTCTGAGTATTGCTCATCTGTGTAGTATCTGTAACTCTCTGGTCAGAGAAGTGAGTTTCTCAGAAAAGCTGGAAACTGCAGCTCAATTAGACCCTTGGAGGAACCTGGGTTAAAGGGCTTACAAAAGAAAGGCTTTGTATATTTTTTTTCTTAAAACCAAAACTGGAGCAGGAGCCATGAAGGTCATTCAGGAGCCATGGTAGTGCAAGTAGACTGATTTGGGGAACAAAACTTGCTGCAGGGGCCAGACTGGGTTTATTGGTTCCTTATGTCTCTGACTGTAATTCAAGGCTTTTTTAAGCTACTGGTGAAGTCTTGGTCCTGGTAATCTGAGCCACTGCTCCCCAGCAGTGTCAGCTTTGGTCAGCTGAGAGGCTTATCAAGGTTCTGGCTGGCAGTGCCTGAGGCTGCTGGCAGCAGCCCCTCTGCTCCCCATTAAGGGTCTCACCCCTCCACATGGGGGTTATTTTTCATGTCTCAAACTGATAGAGACATGGCTGGAGCAAGGGCTGGCTGGGTGCCTGTGCCCTCAGACCACGAGGGCATCTCCTGTACTTGACCCTATAGGAACTGAGTTTTGCTATGGGCTCAACACTGACAGTGAATGCTGCTGTGCAGGGACAGGGCACTCTGGTGCTGCACAGGAGGAGCAGGGCTCTCCACTCTGTTCCTCTGGCTTTTCTCTTTTCCTGCCTTTTTAAGGAAGAGAGATATTTTCAGTGCTTAATTACAAGGTTAGAGCTAAGACTGAATTACACTTCAGGCACGCAGCAAAAATAGGCTCTTTTTAAAGCTCTCCAGAGCAATGGTGCTTTGGGGTGGAGCTGTGATAAGGACTTTGTGAGATGCCCCACAAGTGCAGAGGTGAACCCCAGGCATAGTTGACTCACAGTGTGAGTTTTGGCACTTGAGCCTTCTCGCCTCTGGGGTGCTGAGATGACTGGGAAATGAGGAAACATGACTCTTTTCTTTCCTCTGGGGAAGTAAAAATCCAGCCTGGGTTGGATTAACACCCCCTTCCTCTCTGGAAAGAGGATGATTTGTCATCATACTCCATTTGTCATCATACTCCATTGCATCCACTTGCTGTGGATGAATGGGAAGCTCCTGCCTGGTGCAGAGGGTTTGGGCAGGAACATCTGTCCCAGCTGGACCGTGTCTGGCAGTCAAGCTGCTGTCACCAGGACTGGGTGTTTCTAGCTGAGCACCTTCTTCCTCTCAAACTGTACAGGTGAAGAGAAGTTTCTAGCTTTCTGTAGAGTACAGTTACTCATCAAATGCTTGGCACACTCATGGAAAACAGCTACTGATTGCCCTCTTCTGGTTAGCCTCGATTACTGCTCCATTTCAGTAGAGCTGCTGTGAGCTGGGTGTGAGTCAGCACTGAAAACACTTCCATGTGTCATTTGTCATGGACCCCTCATTGCTGAAGACGGACTTCTCCCAGCTCCTGGTTGAATGACACACAAACTGAAATGGGTGTTCGGTTTCTTTTTGTAAGACCCACTTCCAACCTTTCCAGAACCTTTGCTCTCCAGCATTGAGTTTGAGAAGACATTTATTGCCTTGTGTGGGTACAGTTACCCACTCTCCCAGGGTGATGGAGAATCATCTTTGTTTGGTTGGGGTTTTCTTTTGGTTTGTTTTTTCTTGGTTTTTTTTCCAGTTTATTGTTCAGCAGCCAGACTTCCCCGTGCCCTTTTACTGACCTGCTCATAGGCCATGAACTTAATGGCAGATTCTGGTGCAATCTTCCAACGTGTTGATGCCATTCCCTTGCCACAGGGACCTTGGGCCATCCTCTCAGATCATCTGAAGCCACCAATGATGCACATGTTACTGCAGGAGGCATGAACCTGGGAGAGAGAGAAAGAGAGAGAGACTTGGATTAGTTCCAGCCATGATTACGACAGTGCTACGTCCCTTCCAGATAACCTACAATAGGAAATCAAGCTGCTTTTATTTTTGCAAACTCCGGTGTTAACTACTGAATCTAATTAATATCTCCCTTTGGAATGTGAGGAAAAGCTATCTGGGCAACACCCACGTCTAGCATCAGATCAGCCGCCCAGGGTAAGCTTCTTGGCTGGCCCATGAGTAGGTACAGTGACAAAGCAGGATAAAAATCATTTTTTAATAATGCTGATAATCCTTATACTGATTAGGAGCTCTGCCAGCTGACCACCACAACCCCTTCACCTCTCATGGCCTCAGGGGCTCGCAGGAGAACACAAGACTTGAACCTGTCTCACCAACATGCAAGTTTTTCAGGGTTATAAACCTCAAAGCTCTCTAACTATTGACAGTTTTCACTTGCCTATCTCCCAGAAGATTCACTCTTATTTTTTTCTAGGCAATGGGAATTAACTTTTTAACGTGACTTTGATCATTCAAAGAATCCCAAAAGCTT
>VYZU01028929.1:0-41735 GCA_013401355.1 Ceyx cyanopectus | reverse complement strand
ACTGGGTCTCTTCCATTTCTGCTACTGCCTAACACAAGGGCACCAGAGACACCCTTATGCATGCTCTGCCTTGCTCTGTGACTCCAGAAGACACTTCCAAATGCATCTTAAAAGAACCAGCATGAAATCCTTTTTATTTGCCTGTGGCTACTCAGCTTTTCCCTGGAACCATTAAGTCTTTGATTTCCCTGGGTCCCATATAATTACTCATTACCAGAAGCTGCAACTTTAATAAAGTTGAATACCACAAACTATCTTCTGGATCTTCCAGCTTCAGACACTGAGGCACACCCCCCCCATTCCTGCCACATAGATCATCCTTAATACTAAGGCAGGAGGGCAGGACATGCAGAATCAGCTTCTACTGAGAGAGCAGGTGGGTGATGAAGCTCAGAACTGACTGTTAAATACCCACCTATTAAATCACACACTATATTTTTACCTTCCCCAGTGATGAATTAGACCCTGGAGGCTGCACACCCTGTCGCTGATCTACATCACTTTTATAACATAAGGACATCAAGAAAAATCTTCTGTCATCAGTAGGGATTAAACAGGTTTTTGATTAGAAAACACACCTGGTTTATGACCAGTTGGACCTTGCTGGGAAGGGTGTGGAGTGGCAGGTAGACTCCAGGTCTAGGACTCACTAGAATTCCACAAGGAAAGTTGTTTTAGAAAAACAACAAAAGCACTGCTGGCAGATGTTTGGTGAGCCCTGTCATGCTGCACAAGCCTTCTGCCTCCAACCAGAAATAGCTGGACTGCAGATGTGTGCAGGATTTTGTTTAGTCTATTATGGTCGTTGCTGCAGAGAAAACTTTGTTTTACTCCTAAATATTCCTTCTCCCACACACATGCAGCAGCACAAGGAGCACACGCAGGGCTTGGTGCTGAGCCTGGCTGGTTGAAGCCCAGAGCTGGAAGACAAGGGCACTTCAGAGGGAGCCACTGGAAGGGGAAAAGACACGTTGGCAAAAACAGTAGATGCTGCAAGTCAGGGGTGGGAGGGCCAGGAAAACAATGCAGAGAGACAAGGGTAGATTAGGGAAGTGCAAGAGCAGGAGTGAAGCAGAGTTTTGGTCCCTAGGAAGTGAGTGTGAGGCACTGCTGATTTACACCACTGGGAATCCAGCTTTCAGGACTGGCTCTGTACCCTGGCATCTCTGCCAGGAGGCTTTGCTAGACCAGCCCTTTGCTTCTGGAGCCTCTTTGTGTTCCAGAACCATGGCACTGACCCTGCACCTGGCCTGGCTCATCCCTTGACTGCCTCCAAAGTGCCAAAAGAGAGAGGAGAAACAGGGATTGTGCTGGGAAAGCCCCATCCACAAATGCAGAGCAAGGAGAACATCCCAACTGGCCGGGGGCAAGGTGTCCCTTTGCCACAGCAGCAGTGATGTCACCCTGACCTGAACACACACACTCACTCCAGCTCTTGTTCCCAGCAGTTCTGCAGCAGACCCTCACACGGGGCCCATTCTAGGGCCACAGGATCATCCTGCACCACTCTCTGCTCAGCCTGGAGGGGAGTCTGGAGCTCGGGAGCTGCCAAGGGCTCTACCCGAGGAGCGCGGGCACGGCGGGGGCTGGGACAACGGCCTCCCTTGTGGCCAGAGCCACAGGAACTCCATTGTGCAGCCCCACACTGGAGCTGTGTTCCCTTTGGCTGCTGCTCCACAATTCTCCCTGCTCCCTGAGATTTCCCTGTCCCCTGCCAAAGCTGAGCCCCCACAGCCTCTCCAGAGCTGGGGTTTTGCTTCATTTCCCAGCATGGTGCCGTTGTCAGTGCAGCTCCAGTGACAAGGGAGGTGTTCCCAGCCTGGAACTCCCCATGCTGCTTGTTTTCCAAGACCAGACCCTCTGGGAAGCCCCAAAATTCTCCCTTGTGAACAGAAAGGGTTGTGGTTTGCAGCAGGTATTTGGTATTTGAACTCCTCACTGGGACTCTTGTGAGCACCCTTTTGGAAAATTTACCTCCCAGAGGTCTCAGAGCCTTTGGCCCCACTGCTCAAACCCTCCTGTAAGGGGAGAAGAGCTGTGTGACACCAGAAAAAGAGGAGAATCCAAAGAAAGCTGCTTGGGATACAGGCTCCCAGTGAAAACCATCAGTTCCAAAGCAAATTCCTGCCAGAGACACAGCCCTTCAATCTCCCAGAAGAAGCAGTGCCCTGTTATCTAAGGCAGAGGGAGCATCTTATCACTTTCACTGGATAATCCCTTAATTAGCGTGGCCTTCAAAATAATCCTATTGAATGGTTTACACACAGCTCAGTTTAAAACAAGCCTTGCCACAGCTCCCAGGGTAATGGCAGCATGGCATTCTTGGGTGCCTTTGGATGAGCTGATGAGTTTCCTTTTCTGTCTGCTAAATTAAGGTTGTGCCCCAACCCTCCCAGGCTGTCCACAGCACTAACAGGCCTTTGCTTACAGCTTGCTGCATTTAAAGACCAAAAAGGTTCTTTTTACTCACCAAAACCACACAAGCCACCTAAAAACACCCCACGTGGGCTGAATACTCCTGTTCCAGAGCAGTTCCAGGCTTTGACATGAAGCTCTCAAGACATGCACCACCACCAGCTCCATGGGCACTGTGTTCTTACCAGTCCACACTTGGATTTAATGTGGATCTGTTGAGGAGCTGCATCATGGGTGCTTGGAACAACTGGATTAGCCAAGTTCCTGGAGGAACACACTGGGTATAAATACCCCACACACTGGGTATGAACACCCCACACACTGGGTGGCTGGCACAAGGCATTCCCTGGGTACATTCCAAGCTGGCACCCAAGAACAGCTCGCAGGCAGCACCCTTCACAAGGAAAATCATTTCCATGCCAGAAGCTCCATCCTCCCAGCTGAGGTTAAAGAAGTACGATGGGGATTAAGAAATCAGCTTGGCCTCTCATGGTGGAGTGAGAAGAGTTGTTGTTACTATTCATGGAGACAGATAAGAAAACAATTATCTCTTCTTATCTAATGTTTTTGGGAGTAGGAGATAGAAGTGCAGCCCTGAAGTGTTAGGAAATGAGTCCTCATCACACCCTCCATGGACAGAGAAATGGGGGTCACTGCAGGAACTGGGGAGTCTGGTTCTCTAGGCAGTGAAATTCCTGCAGATCAGGGAGTGCTCCAGGAAATCAAACTCTCTATGATGCAGAGTGAACTCCTGAGACCCAAAATATAAACCCACCTGTCCTTTTGTGTTACTCTCCCTCCTCTCTCATTCTCAGTGCACACAAACTTACATCTGCACTGCCCTTTTAACTGCAAATACTGAGCCATTCTCAGAGGACAATGTCTGGAAAGGTTTCCTCCTGTTGCCAGAAGAAACAAATGTCTTGTATGAGAGATATTGGCTTGGGGGACAGAAGGAGGTTGGTTTTGGATTGGGTTCTGAACGTCTTTTCTCTCCCCTCCTCCCACTCCCTTTTTCTTCTCTGATTCACAAGGAAACCACAAAGCAAACTTAAGACTGAATGAGACTTGTTTTTGTGAATGTTCTGGCTTTCTTTTAGGACATTTCACTTCCACCCCCATTAGTCTAAATCTCCTCCATTTATACCAGCCCAATCAACTTCAGCAAACTTCCACAAGCATAAACACAACCAAAATCTGACCTGGCATTTAATTCCCTCTGCAGAACTGGGAGCTACACTGATACACAGAAGCAAATATTCATGCTCTGGTTTGGTCCACTGCTGTTTAATTTGGTTTAACTTAAAATTTTTTCTCCAACTCTTTAAACACCCTGACCTTTGTGTGAGGACAGTTACGTGACCAAAAGCCCAGAGCTGTTCAGTGCTTTTAGCCATGGGAGCAGCTGGAGCTCAGCCCTCTGCTTCTCCAAGTTTCTCCTCTGAAAAGCAACCAGCACAACTCTCCACTGCCAGTTACCTCCATCACCAGGTCAGCAGTGGGCTCCACTCTGGTTCAGTGCAATCTCCAGCAGAATAGCTTATTACCTTTCCTGTCTTTTTTAGGTATTTTATACCCTTCAGCCTGTGTCCACTCAGCTCAGGATTTAAGGGATTTTCACACACCACCCATGTATTTCCACAGGCACTTAAAGGCCTTGAAAATGCTAGTGTTGGATCATCAGCTCTAAAATGAGAAGAATTCCTTACCTCATAAAGAATTGGAGGAAGAACTCTGTTAATGACTATTTACAAGGTCTGGATAACCCAGGGATGCACTGATCTGACAGGAAAGGTTGAAGAAACTTCTTAAAAGCACTGGATGTAACTGATGTGTTTGAACAAATGTTTCTTTCCCCTGTGAAACAGGTTCTCCTGCTCAGGGCTGAGTAGGAGTGATCACACATCAAAGGCTTTGCTTATGCAATCGTTAGGGCCAAGAGTTAACTCAGTGCACTGCAGCCTGGGATGGCCCAGAATTTGTCAAGTGTTACATGAAATGTAGAGCTGCCTGGGAATTTTCTGCAGGAAAAAAACCAACTACTTCATGGGATGGCGTTGAGACTGAGAATATTCCATTTTGGAAGGAAAAGATGGATCAATATTCAATATATTCTGCTTCCATCAATTTGAAACAGAGCTCCTTTGACTTCTAAGTTTCACAAATGGAAAAGGAATGAGAGGTTCTGAATTAAAATTTACTTTGAAATTTCACAAAACTGGAATTTCTTTGACCAGTTCTTCAGCCCATTCCACACCTGAAATAAAACCAGGGAGGAATCGACAGAAGTGCCTGCAGACCTGCACTCCCAGCTCCAGAGAAAGCCCAGCCCTGCCCTGGGAATTGGCTCCTCCTTGCAGAATAACCTGTCACCCAACGAGGCTGATGCCTGATTCTGTAACAAGAGCTGGCAAGCATCAGAGAGATTTCACACCCTCCCTCCCATGAATGGGGAAGGAGGATCCAATTAGGAACACTGCCTAGGCCTTAATCATTTCCTTTGTGTGCGTGGTTATTAATATCTTTACATAAGTAGTCAAGCCACGGGCTATGTTTTTCTGCACCTCGTTTTGTCTACTACTTAATGCTGACAAAATATATGCAGAAGCCACACCCTTAGAAAAATAAGGCAAGAAAAGGATGCTGTGGTTGGAGTGTTCCTCCAAAGGCGGGAGGAACTGTCAACCCTCCCCATAAAGCCAGGTGACAGCACTGGATTGCCCTCACTTGGGACATCAGAGAGCATCTAACTGTCCCACAAGTCCTTACTGACCACTGAGCTTTCTTCTCTGCCCAGAGAGTAACAACTGGAGCCCAAACTCCCCAGATGTTGGCACTCATCCTGCAGACTGGGGTTCCCAGTTCACCATGGGACACATTTGGGCCCACCTCTGCCCACAAACTGGCTGAGCACCTGGGATGAAGGGATGTCATCCCTGGCAGAGCAGCTGCCTCCTTCCAACAGGTCACACCACTGCTAAGATGCTCTGCACTCATTTTCTTCTCTCAGATAGGAGCTTGGGAAGTGGAGAGGCAGTGGGCAGAGTATTCCCCATGCTTGCCCAAAAGGCAGGGAGCCCACCAGCTCTGACAGATACAGGTATGTAACTGGAAATCTTGTCTGTGTCCCCCACACTGCCAACCTCCTCTCTCTGAAAAGGGGAGATGTGAAAGCAAAGCCCTGAAGGAGATGTTCTGGAAAGAAAAGAAGGCAAGGAGACAGAGTTAATGTGAGGAGGAGTGCCTGGTTTAGATTTGAGGCTGAGTCAAGTCCAAGCCACGGCCCTGGATTCTCAATCACTGAGATCACCCAAGGCTGACTTGGAAAACAACTGAGAGAACCTCCTCAGACCTGGTGACTGTGACACACCAACCGACCCAAGGGGCACGAAATTCAGCCTTCCACTCAACCCAGAACCAAAGGGGCTTTGATCTGGCAGTTCAGAGCCTCAACCATCTCTGACAGGACTCTGCCTCCATCCCAGCACTGGAGTGATCCAAGGGCACCACAAAACCACCCCGTGTTCCTGGAGGAGCTGCAGGAATATCACACAGTATCCTGGCTTCTAGGGTCTTTATCTCCACATTTCTATGGTGCTCTTTGTGCAGCCACCACTTTATTGTCAGAGCTGCAGCAGAAGGGAAGGTTCACTCTGCTTGCTTGCCAAGGCTCAACCACGGCCCTTGCACTCTTTTGTGGACAGCTTCTGCACATTCAGATTATCTAAAATGAAAACCATGAATAAGAAATAGATGGCTGCTCTTTGATAGCTCCCTTGTCTCTGTCATTGCTGAAGGGGAACAATGGCTGCAATGATTTCTGCCTGGTCTGAGGCTCACTGCACTTTCAGCACTTCAGCCAGGCAGCCAGAGTCTGGCCTGTCACCACAGGGTAACTCTGATCCCTCCTAAAGCTTTGCTGTCAGCCTGCAAACCTCTACAAAAACCAAGACCTGTTGCTGCTAATCTCTTGTTTCCCTTTCTGCTCCAAAGTGACAAAGCAGAGAGCAACTCCTGCCTCACATTCCTGCAAGCCCACAGGAAACTGTAAATCAGAAGAAAAGCAAAACATCCAGAGAGACCTTGCAAAAGGCCAAACACTAGGATGGACTGAGGAGCTGGGGAGAGGAAATGAGGGCCCAGTAAAGGCAGCTGTAAGGTGAGCACTAACCCACAGCTCCTACTTGGCTGGGAGAGCTCAGTATTGGTTCAGTTTTGCTGTTCCAGCTCTGCATCCTTGCAGTGACCGGCCCAGGCCACAGGCAGGTAACGGGAGGGGAACTGCTGAGCCATTCCCTGTGCCTGCTCCATCTCTTCCCCTCAAGCCTGAGGACTGTGGCTGAGGCTGAAGCATTTCCCTGGGGTTGAACTCAGCAAGGAGCTGCTTCGTTTAGAGGTGACTTGTCATTCTGGTCAAAATGGCTGAGCTTTCCTCTGGCCCAGATAAATCTATTTATAGTAAGTGTTATGCTAATTCCACACGCTGGGCTGATCCCCTTGCACTCACTGGAGCAATAATGCTTCCTGCTACCTGTTCTTTTTAACCCCTCTTTGTGCAGCCAGCAGACATTTTGTCCTCAGATCATCAGCTCTTACTCTAGACATGTATTTCCCTGGCTTCCTGGGAAGTGAACCACAAAAAAACTGCATTTCCCAAAGCCCTGCTGTCTCCTCCCTGTGGAAAGTGCTGGCTCAGTCAGAGCTCTACACTGTGTTTGGAATAACCCTAGGTTCCAACAGATCATAGAAGTAATTTTAAAGCCACTCACATTTAAGTCACTTTAAAAAAAAAAAGGACAAAAAAACTGAATTGCTTTTATTACCTTGAGGTTCAGGTTGTGTTTGGTAGAGTGATTCATTTACTGTCACTCTTGTGAGCTAAGGAGCGTGGAGGGGATTTTCCTCATCATTAAAATGTGTCTGACTTTGGGATAAACTGCACCACCAATTGCTTAATGGAGAAATGGCAATAGAAGAGCTGTGTTTAGTGGTCTGAGTCTCTGATTTTGGTTTCAGGATAATGGAATAAGCTGTATTTCTAATCTTGACTAAAATCTCTCTACAGATGGCTCCAGGCATGATGCAGATGTGGAAGGTCGTGCCAGTGCTTTTTGATCCTGGGAGCATGAGAGTTTTCTGCAGGAAAAAACTGAGGTAGAACAGCAGAAGCTCAGATGATGGAAGCAACACTGCCATGGTTCTGAGGTGCAAGGTCCTCATCTCTCTCCTTAATGCTTTATTCTCCTTTTTTTCAAAGGCTCCAATGAAAACAACGTCTTTTCCCTCTTTCAGCCCAACAATTGCTCAGACACTTGAACATGTCACCAAATCCTAGAATCAAACCTGGCAGCTTCAGCCCTTTTCCTGCTACAGAATGTGAGGAGCTAGCAAACAACTCTCTGCTCCTCAGAGTCCCTGTGGGCAGCACAGAGACTGCTGACTTGTCTGGCTGCAAGATGGGTTTTGGATTGCTAGGAGCAATCCAGTGCAGCCAGGAAGCCACATCAGCTTCCAAGCAGTTGGAGGAGGTCTGAGCAGAGCTTTTGAAAGCTACAAGAACCTCCAAGTAGATAAAAAATTAAACCAGGGAAATTACATCAAGACATGAAAACCAGACTGCCCAAATCAGGTTTTCAGTGGTACACAAATACAGATGTTGTCCTGGCATTTGCTGTTCCACTCTCATGTTTTTCATGGATACAAGACATAGGTATTGCAACCCCTAAACCCATTTCCAGTAGATTTTCTCAAGGGGGAGGAGATTCTGTGCCTTAAACTTAGCTTAGCTCTAGATTTGCTAATAGTGTTCCTAACTTTTTGCACAGGTTTTTGCACTGCTTACAGAAATACCCAAGTCTCTGAAACAAGCAAAATGTCAGTTTATGGCTCTTACCCTTCTACTGAGAGGCTGGAGGTGGATGTTTAGACAGAGCTTTGAAGCAAGATGACTAAGGTTTCATATTTTGGTTGCATGGTGTTCCATTGACTTTAAAGCAGTGCATCAGTACTAAGCAAAAGCAGACACCTCTCTTCAGGAGACACACAATGACAGGTACAGCTTTTATGCTCTCTGCTCTCCATACACCAAAACAGGCTCCTGCCAGTATTGCTTCCTAGGTGTGTTTAAATTATAAAGAGGTTGATTGGAATATGTTCAAATATTTGGGTTTACCAAGTACTCCTCCCATACACTGAATTCTCCATCCCTGCATTCTGATAGCTGGTCTGAGCTCCTGGAGAATCAAGGCACTAAGCAACCTGATCTAGTTGGACCTGCTTGGAGAAGGGCATTGGATTAGCTGACCTCCAAAGGTCCCTTTCAACATAAATTACTCTAGGATTTAATGGCTTAAAGACAAAATCCTTTCTTAGCAATTCTAATGTATCCCATGAGAACAGGGTTTCCCCACCACCTTTGCCATTCACAATCAAATGGTTGAGGAGACAACAGCAACGTGAGCAGCTGGAGCTCTCACTGTCCAGCCCTGACTGATGTGCAGGTCACAATGTGCACACAAAGCAGGGAGGAAACATTACACAGAAGTGTTTTTTTTCCCCACTCATCACAACAGCAGATTCAGAAAAATTATTTCCTACCTATGCCCGTGGTACTTGAGCAGCTTCTCAAATCCTGATCACAAAGGGAAGCAGCCCAGCAATGCCACAGTGCTGCCAGTGTTCCAACACTGCCATTCCAGTGTGTGGGGAAATGAAAAGCCCATTAGGAACTGACTTGGAGAGGGTAGGTAGATGAGGAAACAGTAAGGAACTAACTACTTCCCTAGGGCAGGGTCTTTTCCCTGCACTGCCTTTTTGGTGCTTTCAGCTCAGCGGTGTGCAGCTATCTGGGCAAACCACAGCCAAACCAGTAAAGGAACATCCACCCCTCGGGGATTCCAGTCTGACAGACAGTCAATTGGGAAGTTGACTCTAAAGAGGCACCATTCTGAGGGCAGAGGGGGTTTTCCACTTGCCAGAGCAGCCAGTAATACCCATTTCTTGTTCAACATTGACCTCATCCCCTTCAGTTCACTGAGTCATTTCTCAGCTCCAGTGCTGAGCTGAGCACCTCAAAGTGATGGAATCTCCACATGGACCATTCCATGGAGCAGCCATGGCCACGAGTGCAGATGAACTTTGCAGTGACAAAGACCACCCAGAGACCACCAAGCTGCAGCTTCCAGCTCTAACTCATCAGGGCAGCACTGTCTCTGCTGAGAGGTAGGAATTCTGCTCACCAGACTGACCAGGTCTCCTCCTTCCTTTCTGTTCTGATTATCTGTTTTGCAGAACAATGACAAGGCTGCAAGATTCAACCTCTCTGGTTCACTATGCAGCAGATCAGCACTGCATCCCTAAAACTTTGGGAGAAGTCCAGGTCTCTGGACCACTGCTCTCCTGCAGCTCACTGTTCTCCAGGCCTCTTCTGAGCAGTTCAGTTCCTGCAATGTCACTCAGAAGGATGCAAGAGAAGGCTCTGAGTTCTGGAGAAGAAAATATCATCCAAACTCATGGTGGGCACACGAAGTAAGGCAGCAGCCACCACAAGACACCTGGCAGTGCCACCCTGCTCCCCTTTAGAGCAGGGGCTGCTCCTCTGCTCAGCAGAAGGCATCTCCCTTCCTGGGTCTCCAGGACTGAGCTGCTGCAGTGGCAATATGGAAACTGCAGAGCAAAGGCCAAACACAGGAATATTTTTTTTCTGAGCTGAACAAAGCAACACTCTGTGGGTGAGCAACCCCTCGGGTGACACTGCTTTGCTTTCTTTGAAAAGCAAAATGGATTTATCACCAAAACTGGTATCAAACAGTCCTGTCTTCTCCCCGAGTGAACTCACAGCATCCGTTTACCAACAGGGCTGGCCACCTTCCAGCAGCCTTTGTTGAGACTTCCCCTAGTCCATAGTCTAGCCCAAGCCACCCTCCCCCAGCAGGGATCTCTTTCACCACTAAATGCTCCTTGTTTCTTTTTTTTTTTCCTCTCTCCCTCCCCTGGGCATTGGCTCAGAACTGGAGCTCCCCAACCTCTGTGCTCCCTTTGTGTCTCTCTGAAAGGCTTTTCCTGTGTCGTGTCCTGCCAAACACAGCCAAGGACTCACCCCTCCTGGCAGCAGAAGCACTGAAAGTCCTGACTGCCCGCGGGGCAATAAGGGAGGGTCTTTGCTCCTTCCTTTGCCCTGGGACACTTGGGTGTCATTTGTGCCCTCCCAGAGGTGCCAAATGGTTGTTGTCAGGTCCCAGTGTCACAAACCAGCTGTGGGGGTTGGTTGCTTTGTTTGTTTGTTTGTTTTCCTGCAGAATGCTGCTATCAGGAACACAGCTCCTAAAGGGCTGAGGGTTTATGGCTCTGCTACTTCAGCTGGTGCTGCATGGGAAGCTTGCTGAGGAAAGAGAAGTGTCCTAGACACTATTCATCCCTTGCTTTTATTTATTACTCTCAAGGGTTGGATATAGTCCCATTTTTCAAGCTCTGTCTTCCTCTTACACCTCTCCAGAGGGACCAGAACTGTTGTGATGTGGCCAGGGATGGGGAATTAACTCTCATGCACAGGATTAGTGTCTCAATCATCAAGCTTTAGAAAAGGACATTCTTTTGAGTGCAACCAGAAGGACTTTGACCAGCTACAGACTGCTTATCTGCACCATGTGCTCATCCTAGGGACTGTCACATCCCTTTGAGCTAGTAAATCTTCCCTGCAGGATGAACCTTACTGTCCTAATGCAACAAGAATCCTCTGTGTTGTCTTGGACCCTGCCCTGGAAGTGGGACACTTTGGCTCAGATACAAGGAGGAAATTCCTAAGCTCACACAAAAAGCCAAAATGTTGGGAGTAGAGGGAATCACTGGGCAGGAATCAGGGAGAAGTGCTGCTTGGAGTAAAAATTAATACATGCTCTGTACTGAATGATGTTGCCCTGGCAAGGGAGAACAAAGTTGGCATTGTAGTGACTGAGCCTCAGCAGCAGCAGCAGAACTGAAGCACAAAGTCAAGGGTCAGAACAACAGGGTTCAGCCCTGTAGGAATCACAGATATTCATCCTCCAGACTGAAAATTAATCCAGAAACCTCCACTTCTCAATTTCTTGGCATGTCACAGATCTCACCCCAACCCACACTGTTCAGAACTGCAGGTAAAAGAGAAGTGTGGAGAACAAAACCAGGAATAATTGTGGTGAAAACAAGCAGAGATTAAAGTCTGTGAGGCTGGATGCTCCAGCACTGGGACTTCTGAGAGAAACCTCTCCCCATCCCAGCAATATAGACATCAGCTTGGAGTCTTCCCTGTGTCTCAGTCCTGTTTACCAGCTTGGCATTGCCCCACACTTCTGTGCATTACCTCCAAATTCAGATGAGTCAGTGGAACATCAAGAGCTTGCATTATTCCCAACTCCTCAACTCAATCTGGCAGAACTGGTTTTCCTTACACTCTTTGGACACTTGAGGCAGGAGTCTGTCTCCAAATGTCAGCTTGCTGCTTTCTCTTCCTCCAGCCTCCAGGTAGGCTGCTCCCTGCAAAGCTGAGAGCACCAGCTGAAGTGCCAGCCTCCAGAAGGTGCAGGAGAGAAAAGCCAGGAGGGCTGTGGGAAGAGAAGTGTGGGGAAGTGTTGGGAAGGGAAGTGTTGGGAGGGAAGGGAAGTGTTGGAAGGGAAGGGGGCCTCCTGCTATGCCAGTGCTATCAGAGTGGCTGCTTCCTACACCCTGGGGCGAGGTCACAGTGTGGGGACAAATCCACATTTCCTGCCAAAACCAGGGTTTATCAGAGAGAACAAAGGGGTGATACACAGAACAAACCGAGCTGTGGGAAACAGCCTTGTTTCCCTGAGCTGGAATGGAGCAGGAACAACTGACCTGCTTCAACAGCCACTCCTCCAACCAGTTACAGAGGTTTCTGCATCACCCCAGCACTGCAGATGTAGCAGGACCAGGGTGGTGACTGAGCTGATCATCTCCAGTGGGCATAAGGCACCAGAAGCCACAGGGGTGTATTCCTGCATCACCCAACCTTCCCTTGCCATAGGAGCACAGACAAACCCCCTGCAGCAGCTCCCTATGCCCATGGAGATACTTTCCTGTGGCAGAGCCTGTCTGTAGCATCTACACCCACAGTGCACTGCAGCTGCAGCCCAATGGGCAGAGGTTCAGCAGAGATAACCACTCATCAGCCTCTGGCACAGCTGCTTGGATGCTGAGAAAGGACAAGTTCTACGTCTGCATCTCCATACATCTCAACCAGGGGCACAGAGGCCATGCAGATTAATTTTATTCCCCTAAAATAGCCTTCTACTTTATCAACAGGCAGATGGATCCAACCCCGGGGAGCCCTCCACGTGCACATACGTGTTGACACACATGTTCACACATGCTGCTCCTATTAGGAGTAGCATTTAGCAGAGTATGGAAATTATTAAGCCCTGCTGTAGTGTGATGAAGCAGACTGGGTATGCAGAGAACGGATTATCTCACTCTCTGATATTATATAATCTGTTTAGACTGTGCCACTTTATGCTTATTTAAGGAATGAATGAGCACTTCACTCTGGGATGTGCCACCCAGGAGTTCTGACATCATCCCTTTAATCCACTGTAATGAATATACTGGTTGCTTTTCAGCCATTCCCTTGCTCTATCCAGTACAAGTTCTATACTGGAATGATTCCAGTGTTGGGAGGTGTGCTTAAGTGAATTAAGTGCTGGTTCACTGGATTAGAGCAGCACAATGTTCTCCTCCTCCCTCAAGAAGAGACCTGGCCCATAAGCAAAGTAAACTTCTCCTGCAGATAAGGTGAAGCAAGACAGGAATGTCAAGTGTGTGTGTGAGCACAGGCTCCTGTAAATGAGCCACATGGTGCTCGTGCAGCCTTGTGCACAGTGCATGGGGATGGGCTGCTGGGAACACACACACAACCTCTCTGTGACTTCGTCCTGCTCCTGCCTTCCTAGAGATCAAAATCTCTGAACTGAATTCCCTTCTTTAGACAAGGAAAGGGCAGAAGAGACAGTAACATGCAAAACTAAAAAGATCTGTAGCTGCACTGCTTCCAAACCCTCTCCAGGGAGCTACTGCAGTGAGTGACACGAATGCATCCCTTTGCCAGGAGGTGTGTGCAGGGGGAATTATCTTCCCTCATCTTCTTCCTTGGGGAGCAGGGCTCAGAGGAGCAGCCAGCTCCTGCAGCAACACGTGTGGCTTACTCACTGCTTTGACCTGTGCTGGAGTTGTCTCACCCAGTCTGTCAGGGCAGCTACAACATGCCAGGGCTGCCCTGCTCATGCTCACGGGACTGGTGGCAGAGCCAGTTCCCTCACCACCAAGCCTGTGCAGGAAGACTGACTTCTCCAAGCCTTCTAGAGGAATAAGAGTCTCCAGCACACCCTGTCCTCTTCTCTAATCTGTTGCAGAAGCAGAACCACTTTTCCCTTTCTCCTAGCAGCTCACACAACAACGGGCAGAGCATGAAGCAGGATGCTGGGCCCTTTGGTCCGTGGCCAGCCACGCTGGGTGCTGGGGCTGTGGTTGTGGGCAGCTACTTCTGGGCTGAGGGCCAGGCTGGCTGCAGCTGGGCATGGATGCAGTGGAGGTGCAGGAAATCAGCCTCCACCCTCCTTGGAATAACTGGTCATGACCCCAGTTCTGCTCCCTATCCAATGAGGTCCTGCAGAGAGGAAAGCTGGCAGCTTACATTCCAGGTGCTGTGCTGTGAGGAGCAGGGATGTGATTCTCCTCCATGCAGCCTGGGGCTGTGGTTAAACCATGGAGTCCATCCACTCCTCTTGGCCCTGGGCAGAGGCAGACAGCTCCCTAGGTCTCCAATACACTCCATGCAGGGCATTCTGCAGCTTGAGTTTCTCATTGTGCCCATCCCAAGATGCTAACAGAGCAGGCTCTGCAGTGCCTCAGATAAAGCAGCAAATAGAAAGCTACTGGTAGGTAAAAATCTCAACCTGCCCATGGTGCCTCCTGCCTCTCCTGCAAGTCTGAAATTGCTGGTCAAAGAGAAAACAAATTCTGCTCCTTACTCCCCTCCCTTTCCCTACTGGAAAAGTTAACATGGCATTGTGTTAGCATGGAGCAAAATCTAATTTCTTTTTTTTTTTTTCACTTCCTTTCCTCCACCCTCATTTTTAAAGCAAGCTGTACATTAGACAGGAACCACACTAATGATGGGAAGACCTAACAGTCTGTGTGTGTAACAAACACTTGGGAAACAGCAGTCAGGAATGACTCCAAATGTCTGAGATGGGAATACAGCCCTGATGGAGAGGAGAACTGCAAGCAAACAAGCAAGCAAGAACTCTTGGCTCCAGGGAAATATTCTGTCCTGCCCCCAAAAGTCAACCAAACTTGGATTGCAGGTCTGTTTCAAGGGCTCTTTTCTTTATCCCAGATAGCTGAACTTACAAAGCCAGCAGTAGCCTGGGTTTTTTTAAGCAAAGCCAGTGCTTAGGAAGCCAAAAAAATTCATGGTTCCACTGGCCTTCTTGCTGCAAAAAAAAAATAATACTGTGGCTGAAATTTCATAGTGTTATGAAACCAGGTTTTAAAGGGACAGTTGCCATTGCAGAAAAGCTTGGGATTCCAAAGCTCTTGTGCTTGGTTTTCATTCCTCTCTCCCATCTCTGCTTTCCCACTGCCTCTTGAGAACAGAGCAGTTTAGGACACTTGGAGCCCAGGCTTTATGGGGTTGGTGGTTTCAGGCAGTTTTTAGGTACAGGAACTAACAAAAACTTATTTTGCAGTGGCTACAGGGAACTGGTAGGTGAGAAAATGGCTTTGTCACCAGCTGCCTGTGTCTGAAATGGGGCTTGTGTGGGTTTGACCTGACAAAACTATGTGCAACAGAACAGGCACAGCCCAGAGACAGCTGTGTCTGGACCCAAAGTTACTCTTGTAGCTCTGGTTACAGGTCTCAGCCTTCATCTGTTCCCAGCCTCAAATAATCCAGCACACACACTTTCCATTCTGAGTTCATCTGTTACCCTGTTAATACCAAACTGAAAGTCTTCAGCCTCTTTATAGCTGCTGTGTGACTTGAAGAGGGTCTCAGCTCCCTGTACCTGTGCTAGTAACCCCAGGATATGTGCCCTACAAATCAGAAAAAGCTGTTTTATGAGGAGAAAGGGTGTTGCAAGATCCAACAGCACATATTAACTAACCCAGGAGTTGTAGTGGAATTTACAGTGCCCTGATCTGAGCATTAGCAGATAGATGGTGCTTTGTTCCTTAGCCAGGGATTGGAGGTCAAAGCTGAACTGACAGTGCAAAACTCTGCAAAAGCAGCAGCCAGAGTAACAGGCCCTGTCACTGATGCCCTGTGACAAGCTGCCACCTCAGGACAACAGGTAGAGGGGAGGGCAGCCAGAGGAATCTGCCAGACACACCATCCAAGCTCCTCCAGGCAAAGGATTCTCCACCTTGCTGTTGCATCCCTCCTCCCTGCCCAGGCTGGAAAGCAGCCTTGATGATGTCACTGAGACCAAAAAGCCCCACATTTCAAGAGCTGTCTGGAGCTCACGTGAATCAAGTTACAGCAATTCATGTTTCATTGAACTCTCACTCTACGTGCTCACTTGGCCATACTGCAGTCCTTTGAGGACTTGGAATCCAGAGACACTGCTCAGTGCCAAGACACCCAGCAAAGCACAATTATCAAGACATGTGGGGACAGGATGCTGCTCCCACAGACATTTCAATAGCACAGATAAGCCAGCAGCAGCAGCTCTCCACAGCATTACCTCTGGGTCTGGCTGCCCTCTTCCACCACGGGGTTATTGCTCTTTTGCTCCATTTGTTTTGTCTTTTTTTTTTTTTTTTTTTTTTTATCTTTTAACAAGCTTTGCCATCCAACTTCCAACCCTCTTACATTCTTTATGACAAGCTAGCAAATCCCTGCTCTTGGCTTTCTCAGTGGCTTTTGGCCATCCTAATAGGACAAGGCTTCTGGAAGGCTTTAAGGGAAAGCAATCCAGGCTCACACCCTTAGCAGAGTTTCACACCTTGCAAAACTGCTGCAAAACCATCAGGTTGAACAGCTTTCCCCTCATGTTAGAAGACTATCACTGCAAAAAGAGGTGATTTTCATCTCTGTACAGCCACGTACATCCCCACCAGCAGAAAGACAAAAGAAAGCAACAGCTAATGCAAATGAAAGCAGGAGATTTCCAACTCAGGAACTGATTAGACAACCAGAAGAAGAACAAGGTGTGTTACTGTTACTCTGGTAACAAAGTCAATAGTCAAATTGTGAAACAGCAAAATTCCCCTTGTCTGTAACTCTATGAAATTGATAAACTGTATCTCCCATGAGCAGCTGAGAGATTGGATCTCAGAGATTACTGTCACCCACTGCAAACTCACAGCTTCTAGATCATAGAGTTATAAGGTTGGAAAAGACCTCCAGAATCATCAAGTCCTTTTACCTAACACTTCCATGGTCACTAGCCCATTCTCTGAAGCACCACATCTACTGGCTTCTTGATCCCCTCCACAGATGGTGACTCCACCACCTCCCTGGGCAATCCCTTCCCATGTTTAACTTCTCTGTCACTAAATAAATTCTTCCTTTTATCTAATCTGAATTTCCCCTGGTGCAACTTGTGGCCATTTCCCCTTGTCTGTGGAGCAGTTTGTGCTGGATGGACAGGAGCTGCTGCTGTAACTGGGAGAGCATCCCATGGCTGGGCCTGTGAGATGGAGGAGCTCCCTGGTGACATCTTTGCTTTGATTTCTCCCTCTGACTTCAGAAGGGAGAGATATCAAGAGGGGTATTATGATCAATAAAGATGATCATATCCTGCTGCTTTTGTGATAACATCTCCTCTCCCTTCAGCTAAAGCAGTGAGCAGTGGCACTTCTCTGGGAGCAGATCTGTGCTCCTGCAGTCAGGACCAGGCCTCTCGCTCACATAAGAACTTCGTGTGACAAAAACCAAGTTCCAATCGATGCACCTGCTCCTTTTCTTCAACTGATTTAGTGAAACAGAGGAAAACGTTTTCTTTGGCCATTCTGGGTGTCATTTCAATTTGCTTTTCAGTAACATAAGGGGGTAAGTTTGGCCCTGGGTGCAGGTGGAGGCCGCGCGACAGCAGCTGACGCTGGGCACGGCGATGCCACCCGGGCTGTGTCTGCAGGGCCTGCACTGGCACCCACCTTCTCACAGCACAGAGGCTTTCAAACTGGTTACACTAGTTTTAAACTCCTCTAATTCAAGCTGTTATCAGCCTTAGCAAGATCAGTTTGACTAAGGGGTTTAATTATTCCCGTTCTGTTTGAAACACTCTAGTAAGAGTTGGAAAATATTTTTCTAAATGCGCTTGGTTTTCCACTTTCCTTTCCTCTGGCAAATGACAGTTTGTTTTTTTTCTTGCATCTTTCACAGAGACAGAATTAAGTGTCTACATTTTTTTTCCCCCCTCTGCCTACGGAGAGTGGCAGACAGAGCTGCACACTGCAGAACAAACGCCTCTGCCTGTGTCCCTGGGTCACTGCCTGATCACAGAGCTGCTCCAGGGACTCCTCTGAGCTTCTGAACGACTTCATTACAGCCAGACAAGAGGCTGCAAGGCATGGGGGTGGTGAAGCCTGGCACCCCTCAGATGTGGGCACGTACACGGCCTTGGGTAGCTCAACTGCAGGTCTCCCTTTCCTGCCAAGCAGCAGCACAGAGGTCCCTGGGTGGCCCGGGGTTGGATGTCTAGGGAGGGATGCTGTTGGCTGTCTGTTCCCTTAGGTCCTGGGAGCCAGAAGGGCTCCTTGTGAGAAGGTTCCAGCATCTGCTTGGTTGTGTTACAGAGCACAGCATCTCCTGGCTCACCCCACTGAGGAGCAGCCCACTCTGCAGTGGGTAACCCCGAGCTCACACTGAGGTTGATTAATAAGGTGAGGTAATGGCAACAATAGCTGTGTTAGTTGAGGAAACAACCACTTATTTCTCTCCCTTGTGGGAATTACCACAGAGGTGTTTGGGGTTTTCTGTCACCCACAGTCACGGCCAACCCCTGGAATTTGTCCCTACTCTTCCCTCATCCTCCTGATGGGCCCTCAAATGCATTTACACCAGAATGAGTACCATGTCCCTATCTGTCCCTTAGTATCAAGGGAGCCTTCCCTCCACACCAGTGGCTTCCATGGGCCACTGGAACACAGCAGAAACGTGTTCCTAGATTTCCCAGGCTCCTGGTAAAGAGGACTCTGCCCGTCAGGGAGATGAAAGCCACAGTAACCATTGGGGTTGCATTCAAATGCACTAGAACTGGTCTTTCAAGCTAATTATACTTGTTTACTGGAATTGAATATACATGTCTCTACAAGATGTCTTACAGAAATAAGGCTTATCTGCCAAGCTAAAGATCTACATGTATTTAAGTAATTATTTTAAAGGAAAAAAAGAAAAGTTTTCTTTGTAGCAACTGGTCCCTGTAAAGCAGGAATCAATGATGGATACATTATTGATTCAGAGTGTTTTGACATGTAATTGGATGTGATTGCCAAAGCAGACTGGTTTGGTAGCCTTATTATGGGATGCTTCATACACCATTTCTTTATGCCTGTGTAATATATTTTTTGGAGGTTGGTTTCTTTTTCCTCCTTGTGTATAAGAAACAGAAAACAGTCTGATTTCCCCAAAGGCTCACTGTCGAGGAGAATAAGGCAGTTGTAGAACGTGGCACAGCCCTTTGCTGGGCAGGGGAGAGGGGCTCTGTGCAGCTGGGGGTGCCAGTGGGGAAGGGAGGGTGGCTCCCAGTTAAGGGACTGGTATGGGGAGGCTCCATTCAATTTTTGCCTCTTCCACAGATGTTTCCTACAGCAAGTGACTCTGCCTATTGCTGTCCCAGCCCTGTTGAGAAAGTGGATTATATGTTACCTTCTCTAGCCTCATTTTTATCTACATTTTTGCATCCGTTTTAGCTTGTATGGTGTTTTATTATAGTTGTAAGATTTTAGGGGCATGATAGAGAGCATCTCTGCCATGTGCTGTGGAAGAAGTCACATCCCTTACAGGCATCTAAGGATTCTCTTGTGCTACAAATAATTTTAAGTTAGGAGGAAGAAAAGTGTATAAACAGAATAAATATGTACCCTTTGAGAAAGTCCCAAAGAATCCTATTTTTGTTTTGGTTTATCATTTATTTTTTTCCATGTGTCTGTATTTTCTCACAGATTGAGGTGTTCCTAGTTTATATATTCCCTGGCTACATGTATATCAGCCGTTGTAAAATACACAGCCTTATTTCTCTAGTCTACTCTCTTGTTCTCCCTGTAACAGGCAGACTGTGTCTGGCCATTTGGGAAATAGTTCATAATTCCATGCTTAAGTAACTGGCTTTTGATAAAGGTCCAACACAGTGCTCTGAGAGCTGGTTTGTTTGTATGGATGGAGCAGACAGAGCAGAATGATGTTGCCTGCATACTAAGAAACTTGGCCCTCAGCCCACACACACACACACACACACACACCAAAGGCAAAATAAATAAATAAACATATCAATCAATCTTGACGTCACCAGGAAAAGGGTCACTGCCATGTGGAACGAGACATCTGGACAGTGAAGTCACTGCTCTGGAAGGATGCCACTGAACAGTTCACATGCTCTGCAGCACAATAGGATAAAATGACAGTCCAAAAGGGGAAAAAAAATAAATGGGGGAGGCAGGCAGATAAATTCTAATTGATGCTAAGTGAGCAGAGATTTAAAGAAGGCCCTTCGTACCTTCTGCAAACCCACCCATGTGTCTAACTTTTTTCCTGATGAAAAACTCCCATGATTCCAAGACCAACCAGGCACACGAGTAAGACCAGCCTGTCATCTCACATGACACTGTCCATTCCACTTTGGAAGAGGAAAGAGCAGGATCCTACCACACAACTAAAATTAAAGCATGTGGAGGAGGACACAGCCCCACATATGCCCATACGCAGGGATAAAGGAGATGCCCTTGCCCAGGTATTTGTGTTACCTGCAGCTGTACAGCCACACACAGACCTACATTTAAAATGACAACTGTTCAGAGGAGCCCCAGCAACAGACCACTGCAGCCTGGCATATCCTGCATGCCAATAAAATCAGTTTTAAAGTCACTGAGAGGAAAACGATGACTGTTCTGTTTAATGAACACAAAGGTTGTGAGAAGGAGCTACAAGAAATGTCTGCAGGGAAGGAAAGACCCCTCGATAACTCCTTCCCCTGTACACACAGCCAACCGACTTGCTTCTGCAGGCTATTGTCTTTCCTTCCCTCTGTCCACATCCAGGCACAGCATTGAAAAAGCAGCAGGAGAGTGTGAGCTGTGGAAGCTCTGATCTCCCCTTTATAGCATCAGGACATCCCAGCCCAGCCCAACACCTGGCCAGGATGCTCCTGGCACAATGGAGCATCTGTGCCCACAATGTGGAGGCTCCCTGGCACTCTCTCTCCTCCCTGGGCACTGCTGAAACGGCCTGATTTACATGCAGCCCCGCCAAGACGGAGTCTTTGTTGTCATAGCCCAGATTCCTTCAAGACCGCTAAAAAAAAAATCCACCTAAAAAAAAAAAATCCACCCTCCAAGAGCTGAGAATGTGACTGCACGGAAAATGACTGGATTTCCTAGCGCTGGCTGCTCGGGCGGTTTAAATCAGCACTGCCCAGCTGATCCCCACGGGACGACACCAGTTTACCCCGTTACCAGCGGGACCCGCCGCTGGCTGCTCTAATTAGCCCCATTTTTCATCTGCAAAGCGGCCGAACCGAGCCGGGGCAGCGAGGCGAGGAGGCCGGGATGCGGTTCAGGAGAGCGGGCAACGCCTGCAGCCCGGGCACATCCCCGGCACCGGGGCCTCCAGCCGCAGCCTCAGTGGGTGGCGGGGCCGGAGGGTCACCGGGGCCGGTTCCCCGCTTCCCCGGCCCCCCGCTGCCCGGCCCGGCGGAGCGCTCAGCCGGCGGGGCCCTGCCCGTCCCGTGTATCCCCCCCTCCCTCCTCACTGCCCCCCGCCGCCTAAAGCGATTAGCGGAGCCCCCACTGCTCCTCCGCAGGGGCTGCGCAACCCAAGGCGGGGAGGGGTCGTTGCCGGGGAGGGGTGGGGGGGCGGTCGACGGCGGGGCGCTTACCGGAACCGGGGCGAGTCCTTGATGCACTCCTCGAACTCCACCGTCATCCTGCCGGTTTGAGCCCGCGGCGCGATCAGCGGAGGATGCGCATCGCCCGCCGCCGGCAGCCAAGGACGCGCGGGCGGGCGAGCGAACGAACGAACGAGCGAACGAACGAACGAGCGCCCGCCCCCCGCGCCCGCCGCACACGCGCCCGCCGCCTCGGCGGGGATCAGCGCGGCCGCCGCCGCCTCCTCCTTCTTCTCCTCCTCCTCCTCCTCCCGCCGCCCTCCGAGCTGCCGAACGCCGCCCGAACGCCGCCGCCCCGCGGCGAGAAGGGCCGGGCTGGCCCGGTCCCAGCGCGGGGTTGCCCGCGGGGAGAAGCGGAGAGGGCAGGGGGTGCGGGGCCGGTGGGCTGGGAAAGGCGGCTGCCTTCCCACTAGTCCTGCGCCTTCACCTCTATTGCTTTTAGGCTCTCAGAAGGCACAGTTTGAAGCGTGTGTTTGACTGGCCACCGCCTCGTGCTCTCAACTCGGGTTTAATTGTGTGGTTGGGTGATCAGCCGGAGGTGCGGCCGGTTATTCACACGTAGGATTGTCACCAGGTTGTGTGCGATGCAGACCAAAAAAAAACCCACCCCGAGCCACCCGGGGTGCACAGTGCGACTGTATGGCAGCGGGGTCAAAAGGATTGGCATCAATCCTGCTACTGCTTCATGGAGTAGAGTTGTCTGTACACAGTGGATCCGCTGCTGCCATCAGCAAGCGTTGGTCAATCTGTGGTAACTCCTCCAGTGGCCCAGGGAAGGAAGACATCAGGGCTCGTGGGTCCAGCTGAACGGGCTGTGTTGGCTACGGGATGTGGCAGTGCATCCTGGCACGGAGAAGTGAAGCTAATTACAGGGGGCTTAGTTCTGATTCTCTGCCCATCGAGCACTGCCAACAAAAGAACCGTATCGGCGGCATCACCCCCGCGGGTTGTAGATGCGTTTGAGAAGGGCCCGAAGTGTCAATCTCCACCGCTGAAGAAAATGCATCTTGTAATAGGAACCCGATCTGAAATCAGGAGTCAGATGAACACTCGGGCCGGGGGCATGGGAATCCACGTCAGGATGAGGCCTTATCTCAGCCACGGGCAGAACCGTGATGGAATGAGATGGAACAAGATGTTTGATGCCGCTTCCGTACACAAACCACAGCTAAGGTTCATCCCTAGCCCAGGCTCCTGTTTCCACCCGAGTTGCCAGCCCTGCTTGATTTGTCAGCCCCCATCAGGAGTGAGACCAAAAAGCCGATTGATTTACCACAGTTAGCAGATGCCCGAGGGTTCTGAGGAAGGCAGGAATTAGCCGGGCCCATCACCTCTGTCCAGGAGAAGGGACAAGGTGACCTCTTGTGGCCTTTTAATGTGGTTTCAGAAAGGTCAAATGGCTTCGATTTCTCTTTTCTTTGCTCCTTGCAGCCCAGATGAAAGCGACCGGCTGTTTCTGCTGCCTCTGTATGCACAAGCACGGGGATTAGAAATTACCATCCTCTTTAAAGCTGAGATTCATCACTTTCATTATCACCCAGGCTGGATTTGGCCATTGTGCCAGTTGAAAGCTGGTCGGATTTTTCCATTCAAAACACATTGCAGAGGGAGACGGGGATTTTTTTTCTCTGTTGCTCTCCCTGTTTTGCTAATGAGCCGGGCGCTTGTTCGTACTGGTTTTGGGTTATCTATTGTGCAGACACATATTGCTGTTCAGTATTTCAGAAGGATGAATAAAAGATTTTAAAATCCAGAGCACACTCACGAGGAACATCTGCAGCCTTTATTATCGTTATTTTCACCTATTTTTGTCCTTGTGGCTGTTATTTGCCCTCAGCAAGTGGCAGCCTGTGCCCAGCTTTGCAGAGGCAAGATTAAATAATTCATTTTTTTTCTTCCAGTGGGAATTACATTCCTGCTTTAGCACTTGGAGGCGGTTTTTTTGCGTGTTTATATGACTCATGGGGACAACTGAAGCCCCCAGGAGGGTGCCAGGAGCAGCTCGAGGGATAACTCCCCTTCCAAAGTGATGAAAACACTCTGGTAAGCCGGGCTCGGGTGGTTCCTAATGGCGAACAGAAGGTGGACAAAGCCCCTTGCCAAACGCGAGCTGCTACGGGACAACTTGGAGCTGAAAAAAAAGATACAGCAGAGGATTCGAGAGGGGATTGTTCCCTCTCAACCTCTGCCTGGGTCACCTCCAGTCACGTCCCTCGGTTTCCCTCCGAGCGAAGGGAAAATCTCCGAGACCCGGGCGAGGGCCAGCGGAGCAGAGGCGCCGATCCCCGGGCCTGCTCTCCCCGGCCAAACGGCGCCTGGCACGGAGCCGCCTGGGCCCGGGAACCCGCCGCAAGGCTCCCTCCGCCACTCCGGGGCCGCTGTGGGGCCAGCCCCGAGTATCTACCGGCGATCGCTGCCGGGAGCCGCTTCGCTCGCCACAAGCCCCCGCAGCCCCGCCTCAGCGGGCACCGGCCCTCGGTAGGGCCCACCCCGCACGGCGGCGGCGGAAGCGGGCGGCGCTGGGCGGGTCGCCCGGGGGAAGCCGGGCTCGGGGAGGCGGCAGGGCCCGGCCCTGAGCCGTGCGGAGAGGTCGCTGCTCCGTACTGGGTACCACCCCCTACCCCGTTCCTCCCGGGTACCCCCACCCCCACCCCATTCCTCCCGCCACCACCCGCAGGGAGTCCCGCGTGCGGAGTCGGAGGCTCCAGCAGAGATGGTTTCGGCCCCAGCCCGATACCTTGTGTTCTTTCAGTACTTTGGTACTAAATATAGGTAGGTGCCTCTGCCCCCCCCCCGCCAGACACGTGCGGAGGAAGTAAAGCAGCGCCTGGTTCGGCCCTGGGGGTTTGAGCCACGGGTGGTGGTGATGGGGGAGCTGAGGAAGGGGCGGGTGAAGGTTCCTGTCCGTGCTGACCAGGGTGAGAGCAGCCGGGGAGCTGGACTCCTGTTTCTGCTGTGGTGTAGAAGCGCCAGGAAGGGGTCGGTTTGGGCAGGAAATGCATAAAACGGGCAAAGAAAAACCATCAAAGGACAGAGAAGGAAACAAGACTTGTGCTCTCAGGCTGGGGTGGGGAGAGCAAATTGCAGGATTTCCTGCAGTGGTCTGCTGGGTGGCCAGTGGTGTGGGCAGTTCTCAAGGGTCAAGTAGGTGTGTTGCTCGAGAGATGCAGGTGAAGTGATCTGTGGGCTGGAAGTTCCACAGGAAGATAGCAGAGGTTGGCTTTCCACAGGCTTATAAACATCCCACACATGAAGCTGTGCACGTTTACCTTAAAAACAACAGCTAAATGTTTGTGGGAGAACTTGTGCAGCTCCAACTCATGGAACTGTGCCTGTCTTCATGAGGATTTTGCAGAATACCAGCATCATGTGCCAAAACCCACAGTTGTTTTGCAGTGCGTGGTCTGTGTCGTTGTGGGTACTGACCTAAATTACTCCTAGTAGTTGCAGGTAGGTTGGGTTTAGCCTCAGGATGTATCTCTCTGCACTTCAGCAGCTTTTGTGAATGGCTGTGACTTCTGTAGTAGAGAAGGAAGCTCATCACAAAACACCTTCATGGCCTTTTAGTCCCTTCATGACATTCACTGGGCTTGCAAGAAAGGGACCTGCAAATGGCAACCAACTCCTGGCCCTGAAATAGTGTTACCTGCAAACTTGTTTCTAGTGTAGTGTGTCTGCCTGATCTTCCTGTCAGCCTCCATCTGAAAGGCCAGAGTAACATTTGAAACCTCCTGTCCTGCAAATAACTGTCCTGTCCATTTGTGACAGTGTTTGGTCCCTGCACATACTGTGAAAGGATCCAAGAAGATGAACAGAAACCAGTTTGATGAGTGCTCTCAATTAACTCCTGGATGTGTTGTAATCTGTGTGAAGTCCTTTGGTCTTGACATGTATCAGTAACTGTTGTATTTGGTTTCCTCTGCAGTGGGGTCATGGAGACTTCAGCTAATCAGTCAATGATTGGAGTTCAGAATTATCTGGAGGTAGGTCCTTACTAATCATATTTCCATTAAAATGAATTTTACAGGATCACACTGTTGAGCTGCAGGTATTGCCAAGGATAAATGTTATTTTTAGACTGACACTCAGTAAAAGTCACCTTAATGCTCAAAACAGTCAAAGTGCTTTAGAAATCATGTCACTATACAGGTGGGAGAAACAAGTCAGGGTCGAGGCAGAAACATTACAGTTCTGATGGTGAAAAAGATGTGAACGCTTCAGTGGGACTTGAAATGGAGGCATCTGAGTCCACTTGAAGGTACTTGAGCATGTGAGCTTCATGAGCACTTGTGGCTTCACCTCTGCTTGTTCTTTGACCCAAACTAGAAGCAGAGCAGCTGAGGCTACTCAGAATTGAGGTGGTTCTAAGTCCTTTATAGATTTAGAAACTATAGCTCTATAGTTATATTTCTGTACAGAGACTGGATGCTGCATCCTCCTGGGAGAGGATGTCTCTGATAGACATTTAAAGAACAAAGCACAGCAGGATATCCATTGTTCCAAGGAGAAAAATGCTTTGTTTCCATTTTTCTGGAGGAGTTCTAGTATGTGGGGGAGAAAAGGTATGATCCTGTCAGCCCTGTTCCTGTGCTGCTCACAGGGATATCCTATGTAACTCAGGAGCCACTTGCTGTTGGGGCTTGGAGTGAGTGTGCAATGAGAGTGCAAAAGACCCATTGTTGCACCAGGGAGTAGAAAGTGGGCCCCTTGCACAGGGTGAATGCTCAGCACACCCAACTGTAGCTGAATTAGAAGGTGCTGCTGAGCTGCATTTGTTTGAGCAGTGCTGGTGAATCCCACATTCCTGCCCAGGGCAGCAGTCACGAGGAAATTGTGTTATTTTCCCCCCATCTCTAGTCTTGGAAGCCCCATGTAGATCCAAATGCACCTTGTGCCTGTTTAGAAGGTAAGAGTTCATTGAAGATGTTGAAGCCAATTGCTCTGGGTCAGGTCAGGCTCATGAATCACCAACCACCCCTTTCATTACTCATTTCTCACTTTCAGTCTAACCCCAGACCCCAAACCTTCCCAGTTGGAGGGCTGTGCACCCACCACACTGTGCTCTGCCCGTGTTGGCCACAGTGCTGGTGCTGTGGAGGGGCAGAGTCACTGCCCAGTTGGTCCAGGAGCAGCCTCACTGGTGCCACCCAGCCCTGCTGTGACCATGGCCAGGAGGGTGACAGCTCTGAGCAGCCTGCAGAAGGGAAGTGTGATGAATTATGGTTAGAGTTCTCAGGGTGTGTTTGCATGGCTGCTTGCCTCAGACCCTTGTGGAGAGAGTGTGTAAATATTGTGGAGATCTTGAAAGAAGAGCCCCAGAGGACTTTCTATCTCATGGATCTGATCCCCTGAACCATCCAGTGTCTCAGCCCCAGGCGCCGGACTTTGGGAGAGCCCAGCAGTTGTTTCACATTATCCCAGTGACTCTGAATGGGTAGGATGGGTGATTAAAGGAGAAAAGGAGAAAAAAAAAAAAAGAAAAGAAAAAGATAAACTTATTTGGTGTTGTCTTTTCACAATATCAGCACTTTGCAGGCCAGTTCTGGGCTATGTGCTTTACTTTCATGTGGTGGGATTGATGCTGGGCACTGCTGAGCAGGGCTGTGTCTATTAGAACCACATGGGAAGTCTTAAAGCAACTTTAATAGAAAACTTCTGGGGCCTGTAGGAATTTATCTTCCTTCCTCCATTTCTTTGCAGCCTTGAACTTCACAACTTTCCAAAGCCAGGAAGGCAACTGAAGGGCAAAATTCAGTCTGTAATGAGATCCTTACTGTGTTCTGAACACATTCAGATGTTTGTTTGCAGTTACAGGCAAACAAACAACCCGTGAGGTGTAGATTTATGTTTCAGCACTGGTTCCAGTAACAGTGCAGTGGGCTGGGTTGTGAGGCTGAGCTGCAGCCCTCTGTGGGACAAGGTGAAATTGCTGCAGTGGGGCTGAGCAGAAGGCCTCTCTCTGTCACTGTAAATTGCTGTATCATGTAGAGCATGGAAGCTTTTGCAGTCCTCAGTACTGGTATGTAACAGAGCCCTGGGACAGTCTGGAGGGAACTGGAGACTTGGTTTAGTCCAGGGACAGATGTAGATACTGAAGAAGCTGTTAATGGATCTTTGATGGGGGTGAGCTTTGCAGCCACCACTGCTTGTCTTTCTTGGAGACAAATTTTTGAAGCACTTGGAAGCTCAGCCTGCTAGTGATGGGTCTAAAACAAAATTCCAGACCTTGCTTCCCAGATGGGGAAGTTTGAATCCTGTGACTTGGCTCCTTCCAGTTCCTCATGGAAACTTAGAAGACAGAGAACTTCTTGCTCTGGTCTCAATTCTGACAAATGTCCCTACTGTAAAGGAAGGTCTCCTGAGTAGCACCTTCTGCTGAAGTGAGTAGCTGTTGCTCGTGCTAAGAGGCACCCTGTGCAAGGCCTAACAGGGCCTCTGGAATTCAATTCCCTTTCGTGTTTGGTTTGAACCCTCTCCTGAGCCTGCTGCTTCCCATTGTGCTGGTGAATGCTGCCCAAAACTAATCCTCCCCACACGAAGCTGGTTTGGCCAGCAGCCTTGTGCTAGGGCCAGATATTATTCCTCATGAAAAGAAAAGGGGGAGTAGGAGAGGAGAGAAACTCTTATTATGCAAGGCAAGACCAAGAGAACTGTCATCTTCAGGCCCTGTTTGGATCATCATTTCAGCAGACTGGGAGATTGCTTTAAAAACCCTTTCTTGTAGCAGAAGCCACTTTCTCAGCTTTTTTTCCTCCTGGCATTCACTTCAACTTTTATCTATTCCACTAAAAACGACTTAGAGGTTTAATTAGTTTCAGTTGACATAGCACCCACTGTGCCAGTGAGGCTGGTGATGACTTGCAACCAGAAGCTTGCAGGTAGGTGCCTCTGCGAACACAGACACTTCTAAGTCATGGGGCAGCACAACCCCTTGTGTCACTGCAACTGACACCACAGCACGTGGTGAAACCAGTAAGAGACCAGTAAACCAACCCAGCTGCTGGGAAGAGGAAACACTGATATTTCCAGAAAACCCCTAGTCCATGTTTCTCTTGAACACACCCACCCAGAGCTGATTTCACAGGTTCCTTTTCTGGTTCCCAGATGCTCCATGGAGGTAGGTGGCTGAGCATGAGGAGGATTTTCACTTCAGGGAGAGAAGTGGATGAACTTTTGCTTCCCCACCGTGGGTGGTATTTGACATTAATGGGGCTGTTCTTCATCTTGCCTCTCCAGCTTTTGAACAGAGTGAGGAGAGAACTTGAGCTGCGAGTAATAAGAGCAATCTGGAATGTGGATCCATATCATCCTGGCTCACAACAGTGGAAATTTCAGCATGATTCAAAATATGGAAGTGCTTAGTGAATGAAATCTGTTAGCAGAACAGACCTACTACACTGGTGTTAGAGGTATAAACACCCTGGGATGCTTGTTGCTGCTCCAGCAATATGGGTGTCTGCAGAGACTCTGGGAAGTAAAGGCTGAATGAAAACGGATGAGATCTGGCTCAGCCCAAGGCCTCCAGCAGGTGCCAAGCCAAGATTTCAGTGTCTGGGACACCTGCTAAAGAGGATTCCTTAGTTCTCTGTGGCTTAAAGGAGAGCCCTGTGAACTCTGAGCACACAGGAGCACAGCCCGGCTCCTTTCTCCTTTCTCCTGTACCTTCTCTGTCTCTTTTCTGCAGGGTGCCCATGGGGGAAGTGCTTAATTCTGCCTCAGTTTCCCCCTTAGGAATCTACAGATGGTACCCCATGGGGCAGAGCTCTGTGTTAACAGCAGTAAAAGCTTTTTGAGCTCCTCAGATGAAGGCCTGCTTGTTTTAGGGGCTTGTTTGATTTTTCTGAAAGGGCAGGAAAAACTGGTTGCTATCCAAGCAATTATTAAATGTAAATAATGTGGCTGGTTTTAAATTCAGTGTGGGTGATATGAACAGATTCAAGTGCACGGGAACCCAAGGAGGAAACCAGCAGCTGCCTATAGGCTCAAAGGCCACCTGGATGGTATAGATAAGAGCCATTTGCATAGGTGAAGGGGTCACTTCTGAATTGCCTGTGAAGTTGTTCAGCAGTTCAGAAAGTCTCTCTTTCAGGAGATTCATTAGGATGGGCTATAAATGAAAATATTACAGTTGAAACTGGAGCCAGCAGTTGATGGTGTGTGATCAGCTGCATGCCTGCTAGGCTGGGGGAACTCTCCACAAAGCTTTCAGTAGCTGAGATTTGTTGCTGATGGTGGTCACATTCCTCCTTGGCTGCCCAGCACATCAGTCATCTCTCCAGCCCCAGGAGAAAATTGGGCAGCTGTGAAAATACCATTTGTGGAGCCTGTCAGTCAGTCCTGGACCTCTGTGGATTCGTTACTGACCTGAGTAGGGGAACCAGCCAGATTTGCCCTGGAGTCTGGAGTCTCTTCCTCTTCAGTCTGCTCTGCAATGGGGCTCAGCTCCTGTGGGCAGAGAAGAGATCCAGACACTGTTCTTATTACTCAGCTTTGTTCTGAGGTGGTGACTGAAATGGGATGTGGTGTGGGATCCAAAGCAGTGCTGCATCCAAACTTCTTCAAGCCCATAAGAATAAAGGAGGATGTTTTTTTTCCATGTTCTCTTCTGCTCTCTCTTCCCCTCTACCTCAACTCAACCATGTTCCCACTGGCTGGTTTTTGAAGAAGGAGGGGGAGAAGAGGGTGGAGGAAGGGAGGAGCCTGCAAAACCCAAACATTTTTGCAGGAATTTTGCTCTTAAAATGTAGCAGACAAATTACAGAGGCACAAGCCAAGGTCTGCTGTGGAAAACTATTTAATTTCTGTCCCCTTCTCTCTGCTTAAGGGTGATAAATAAAGATTTTCTTTGTTAATTGTAACCACATGTGAACTCCAGATAGAAGGATTAGGAAGAGGAAAAGTCTAGGGTCATTCTGGTTCTGTTTCCCAGGCCTTCCCCTGCAGCTTGGTTACACTTCTCCCTTTGCCTCCCTGTGCATTTTAACAGTATGTTGCTGAGAGCCCAGACTCCTGTCTGCTCAAATAGTAGGAGTCTGGAAGGTATTTGTGAGTCAGCAGTTCAAACTTTATTGACTCTTGGTACCAAATTAAAATCTAATCAAGACCACTGCTGGGTTCAACTGCTCAGGAGTGGAGATGGGGAAAGAGAAGGAAATTTCTAGTCATTCATCTGCTTTTCTGCTTTTGGTGGTGGTTTTCAGGCTTTTTGGATACACTTCACTCATTCCCTCTGACAAATTACATTGAATTTTGTGTTTAAGGACCTGTCCTCACAAAGAAAAAACTTTGCAGCTTTCTTTGCAGCCCACAGCAAAACTCCCAATGACTTCTCAGTGTGAGCAAGAAGGAGATGTGGTTAGCACAGAGGAGGAGGATGCTTTTTTTCCTCTCTCTCTCTCAGCAGATCTGAACTTTTTCTCAGTGAGGGTGCCAGAGCTCTGGGAGGGGCTGCCCAGGGAGGTTGTGGAGTCTCCTGCTCTGGAGACATTCCAGACCCACCTGGATCTGTTCCTGGGTGACTTGGTCTAGGTGATCCTGCTCTGGCAGGGGGGGTGGACTAGATGATCTTCTGGATCCCTTCCAACCCCTAATAGCTGTGAATCTGTGAATGTTCATGGATCTATTTTGTGTTTGCTTTCAGAAGGCAGCAGAGAAGCTGAAGCCCACTGTTCCCATCAAGTTCCACATCTCCAGCAGAACCGACGCCGGGGTCCACGCGCTCTGCAACGCTGCTCACATCGACATCCAGAGGGCAGCAGGGAAGCCAGCTTTCCCAGAGAAGCAGCTGCTCTACAGCCTCAATTACCACCTGAAGCCTGAGCCAATCCGGTGAGTTGGTGGCAAGTTTGTTGATGAAAGGAGGGAATGCAGCAGTGATCTCCCAGCTTCACCTAGCAGGTACATTCCCTCCTAGCAAACCACTCCCTGGCACGGGTGTGTTTCTGCTACCACCAGAGCTCTGGCACCTTGGGATGATTCTGGTTTCACACACTAATCAGAGCATTAGTCTGTTAACTTTCAGTGCTGCTTTACTCCCCAAACTCCCTGGTTTTCTTTGTTTATTGCATTAGCACTTAGCCAGAACTTGGCTGCTTTGGCCTCTTACCTGTAGCTGTGCAAAAAGATGGAGAGTTTAGTGCCTGTAGCCCTCACAGCCTCAGGGTTTGCAGCATTTTCCTGCAGTGCTGCTGGAGTTGTAAGTCAGTGGTGCTTTGCATTTAAACATAGGAGGACCTTTTATCTGCAGGCTCTCAACATGGGCAGTGACTGGAGCAGAAGCTGCAGCAGCTCTCTCAGATCCAGCTGCATTCCTTCAGCTCTAAGGGAGCCATCTGAGGGTGAAGGGGAAGAGAAGGAAGGAAAATCCTTGAACTGAGCTCAGGAAAGGGAGCAGGAAGGCACTGGGAGACCCTATTACTACAGACACACAGTTCCTGTTGGTGGCGGTTTATTATGTTGATTTAACTGCCTTTTTTTCTCTGAATAGTTACAGTTCCTTTGACAGCCCTCAGACAGTTATAAGGCCACACCACTTTCCCCCTTTGATCCTAACACTCTTTGGACTGTCTATGTCAGCTTAGCTGTTGCTGGCCCTCTTGCGATGTCTTGGAGAGGGTGAGCTGAGCCCCAGGGCAGTGTGAGATGATGATACAGAGTGTGGCTGCCATCAGAAATTCATGACCATCACTCCCCAGACACCTGTAAAGGAAATTTCTCCCCACACCTCATTTGCAAAAAACATGTTTTAGCAGCTTGTAGAGTTGGTTGAGTCTGTCTGTGAAAGCAGAGCTCTCCTGGTGGGTCCCTGAAAGAAAAGCAGATGCTGATTTCACTGCTTTTCCTACACAGCCCATGGACAAGCCATCCAGTAACAAGCCAGATCATGCATCCCAAACCTGAGACTGAATATTAGCATGATAATACAGGATCCACAGTTTGGCACTCACAAATCCAGTTCCTCCAGTGGCCTTTTAAAGTAGCAGATAAATTCCTCTGCAGTGAGAGGCCAGAATACAAAGCAAATCTCTCTCTCAAGCCAGCTAACTTGCATGCTTAACATCTGTTGAGTTACTGTCCCCTGACAGCTTTCACCTTCCTCCACATACATGTGAAGAGTCTAATGCAGCTGCTGTGGGGTGGGGCTGGGGATTATTTATTTTCAGACTGCTGTCAATTAAAATAAATAAAGAGACAGACTTTTACATCTATGGGATTTTGCTTGTTATTCTTGTTTAAACTGAAAACTAGGTCAGAATCTATACAGCCTAGAAGTAAAAACTCTTTCTGGATGTTCTAGCAGGGAACTTGAAGTAGGTCATAGGCTTAATTTCCTTCCTTTAAACACCAAAGCACTTGCCTGGGAGTCAGAACTAGCTGGGTTTACAGCCAGAGGTACCACTCCAATAATCAGTGTGTGCTCCCTGTCCCCAGCCACTGAACCTCAGTCTCTCTCTCTCCTGAGTTTAGGCTGTGATTTCAGAGCTGTAGTGTCCAGCTTTAATGTCCTAGGAAGCTAAAACTCCTGTGGTGACCCTGCCACGTCCCAGACAGACAGACAGACAGACAGCTGGAGCTGGCTCTGGCTCTGCATGCCTTGGCTGAGCACTCCAAGAGCAAGCAGGAGTGCTCTTGAAGAATTCTAAGAGCATCTCCCAAAGCAGCCAGCAGTGGGATCTCAGTGGCAAGAAAAGGTTTTTCTCCCTCATGCTAAGGTGTGACAGGTACAAATCTGGAGGTGCTGGCTCTAACCAGTACAGACCAGTCTGGTTAGAGCCTGAGCCCTCAGGATGCAGCCAGCTCTGCTGCTCCTGCCTCCCCTGGGCTTAACCTTTAAGGTTCAGCTGCTTTCCATTAAGGAGCTGGTGAAGGGCATGAGTCTTAAGTCAACCATCCCCTCCTGCTGTAGAGATTACTTTGCCAAGAAGAATCCTCTCCTAATGCTGAAGAGAAAGCTCAGTACTTTCATGTGGTTGCAAGCAGGGGGTGATGGAGAGAGGAATCTTTGTGAGAATGCATTATTGTTGATAGAGCTTGGAAGGGAAACAGGATTCCAAGCTGGCTGACTGTCCCATCAGCAAGAATAACTTTCTTTGTAGCACGATGGGGCTCTTCTCTCAGCTGATCTGTCTTAGAGATTTACAAAGCATATCTGAAAGGACCTTGTCCACAAAGATTAGAGTGTATTTCATACACAGGGTAACTTTAGGAGGACTTTGCTGACCCTGAAGCAGGGATGGGACTCACACCTCCTGTTTCTGGTTTCAGTTTTGTAAGCACACAAGCAAAGCTGCCTGAGTGACAACAAGACACAGCCAGGATTCCTCCCACTCCTGCAAACTGACATTTGCTTTGTGCTGTCAGTGCAGGAGGTGCTTCTGCAGGACACCTTTGCATCTAGTGCATTGCCAGTTCTAACTAGATGCCATCAGGCTTTTTCTTGTCCTTCAACCTCCTCTGAAATTCAGGCTCTGTTGAAAAGGTAAAGCAAGCCATGAGACTTTATTCACCAGCAGGCTTTCAAACAAGGCCTGGAATAAATGCTGGAGGGATGTTCCTAGCTAGAGAGCCTATGGTAGCAATTGCATCTGCTGGGAGAGGCAGGAGAGATGCCTGGGCTGAGGGTCTGTGTGAGCATAAATAGGCTTTTCTGAAAGAATCACTCTATCAGAGGGAGTAAGAGGATGGTTATTTCATAAAAACCACACAAGCATTAACAAGAGAAGCTGAAGATAGATGGAATGCTTGTGGAGGCATGCAGACAGAGGAAAATACATGTACTGACTCCATCCCTGTGTTTAGAAAAGGCTGGAGGTCCCAGGTTCAAACTCCATTGCAGGCCTGGAGGATGTAGTTTGCATTTCTCCTGAGAGTTTAGAGTGATGGAGCAATCTCCTGGGTTTGTTATTGCAAAGCTTTGTGGAGGCCTGTGGCTCAGCTGTAATTTCTCCTTCTGTGGTCTGAGCCTTTGCAGTCAGGGGATGCAAGCCAGAGGCACTTGAGCTGGCAAAAAAACCCCTCAAGCACCAATATTTTTAAAGCAAATAAATAGCTTTGGCTTCCCTGGATCCCTGCTCCTCACTATGCCAAGCTCCAAAGACAGGAAGACACAGGGCAGGAGGAAAACTACCTTCTAAGGAGAGGTATCCTCTGAAGTAACACCTGCAGAGAGGTTGTGCCTGTGCACTGGGGACTCCTGGCTATGTGCTGCCCACAGGGTGGTGAGTACCCAGTTCTCTGGGATAAGGGAAGACTGCTGCTGGCATGTTCAAATCAGGGATAATGCTGTGGGGGGAGGTGCAGAAGCACAGAGCAGCTCTTTTTTCCAGAGAAAAGGGTGTTTTCCTCTCTGACAGCCTCACACCCTCCATCCCAGCTACCAGTCTAGTTTGTGTGTGATGGTGATGGTGCCACTGGCTTAGAGAAACAGGGCAATTTCTCCCTGTTGCTTACAGAAGAGAGAGGGGAGTTGAGCTGCCTGGAAAACTGCTGCTTCTCCTCCCCTGACTCTGGGCAGCTGTGTAGACATGAACATTCCCCAAAGCCATTTTCTGCACACCTGAAGTGTGAGGGTTCCCAGGAGGTCTCCCACGTGCAGTGTTCTGCTGTTCTCAGATAGACTGGGGCTATCTGGTGGTGGGATGCACCTTGATTCTCATGGCTGCAGCAAACTCCTGTTTGTCTTGCAGGTTGTGGGGGAGGTGGGAGAGAAGTGACCTAGTTTCAACTATCTCCATCTGCTGCAGTGAGCTGTAGCTGCCATCAAGAGTGGGCACAGAGCTATCTCCTGTTGGAGGGGTCCTTCCCACTCACATTTGGGACTGTAGCTCTGCAAAAGCAGAAGGGTGCAGTGCTCCTCAGGTGTGCTGCTCAGATGGAGCTGGAGGGAGTCAGCTTGCTTTGGGAGATCACTGCTTCTTGCCCTAAGCACAGCTGAGAACATGTGTCCCCCAGCCAGCTAAGCAAAGCCATTTGGTGAGCTGGGTGAATGGTTTCACTGTGCTACAAAGAACACTTACCATCAGTTGCCATTTCTCAGGTGAAGTGCTGATGGGTCTCAGCCTCTTGTGGTGCTGTGAGTGTCCCCAGAGTGTGTTGCTAGATGACCCAAAGTGAATTTTGCTGTGTATTTGATGCCAGGGGTGATGCCAGGGGCTCTTCTGCTGCCTTCTGTGGCAGCCTACAGATGTGAATCCTCCATCACTGTCAGGAAAGAATGATAATTAATTAATTTATAGAATCACAGAATCAATCAGGTTGGAAAAGAATGATAATTAATTAATATCTAGAATCACAGAATCAATCAGGTTGGAAAAGACCCTTGGGACCATCCAGTCCAACCATGAACACTGCTCTACAAAGTTCACCTTCTAACCACATCCCTCAAAATCACATCCAATGACCCTTAAACACAGGGGTGGAGCAGTTTCTCAAAGACTCCATTGCATGATTCAGTTCCCAGCTGTGTGGTGAGCAGACGACAGCTTTTGAATGAGTTCATGAGATTTCTCTCTGTATTCCTCATTTTTTTCTGTCCTGACAGTGTTCTGAACACCCTTCGAGTGCCCGAGACCTTCCACGCCCGCTTCTCTGCCCTGTCAAGAACCTACATCTACAGGGTCTTGGTGGGCTGCTCTCACCATTCTGAAGTACCTGTGTTTGAGAGGGATCTCTGCTGGGCTCCACAGGGAGGGTAAGTGCTCTGGAAAAGCCTGGGAGGGGGTGTGAGACCAGATTAATATTGACAAGATTTCCCCACTGAAAGCAGTGCAACTGTGCTATGTTCACTGAGACCTGAGACTTACAGCTCTTTTTGATGGTACTGACAGCTGTAGCTGTAATAAAGGAGCTTAGCACTGCTGAAATACTCAACCACTCTGGGTAGAGTCCACCAACAACTTGGAGTGTCCCTCCACAGGGAAGTGCTGAGCATTCCCTCAGCTGACCTTGGCAGCTGATGGAGCCAACCCGGATGGGCAGCAGGCTGAGGGAGCAGTGGCCTGATGTGATGCAGACAGGCAGAAGTGCAGCTCCCAGCACATCTCAGAGCTTTAGCTGGCACCCTGCAGCCACCAGAGAGGGAAGGTTGAGATTTCTCTTGCTTTTTTTCCCCCCCACAATCCTATTTCTGGTAGTGCCTGGATATAAATCTGCCCTCTCGTTGCCTGTGCCAGTGCTGGTGTTTGAACAGCCAGAGCCAAGGACTCTGAGCAACCCTACAACAACAACCCAGTGCAGCTAGCTCAGTGTTCACTGGTGCTCCTGGAGTAGCCACTGAGTCATAACAAATCACTGCTTGTGTATGCAAGGGAAGAAAAACAAACTCGGTGCCATTTAAAAAAGAATCAAAACACCTTAGGACTTGCTAAACAGTGGGTGAGGAAAAAACAAACACAACCCAGAATGTAATTTGTTAGTGTCCTTTTAGTTGTACTGGAATAAACTGAAATGTACTGAAAGAAAGGTTCAAGAAAACTGGAGCCCTCCACTAGGTGATAGAAAAACAGGTTTGAAGCCAGTTGTGGTAATTCCATCACCACTATTGGAATAACAGTTGTGGGTAATGGAAAAAAAAAAGTCATTTCAGCTGTCTTAATAAAGGAGTGAAGATGACATTGTCCTAACATTAAATTGCTGACTTTTCTGTGGACTGTGGAAAGGAAAAATAAAGAACAAAATTGCAAACTAGATGTGAGGTGCACAATGTGCCTTCATCTTGGGCTTTAGGAAACAACCACAGTGTCTAGACTACATGAAATGTTCATTTTCTCTAATGGCAATGCCACAGAAAGGATGGGGTGAGCTGTGAATGGGAGGTGGCACTGCAGGGTGGGATATTTGGACTCCCTGGAGAAGCTCCTGGTGCCCTGCTGAGTTCTTAGGAGAAATTTACAGAAATAGAATCAAATGAAGCAGCTGTTCAGCAAATAGATCAGTAAATCTAATTTTTTTTTGCTTGAGACCACCTAGATACTTCAGATGAAGAAATCTGACTGCCACTTGCCATTCTGAGTTTTACCCTTGGCCCTTTTCTTCTGCACCTCCACCCTGGCTTCAGCCATGGCTCACTCAGTCCATTTCTTCCTAATTTGATCTTCTGGCTGTTGCAAATCTAAGGTTTGGAAAACCATCCTGTTTTAGATTTTCTTACCTGGCAACCTCTTTTTTTTTTTCATTTATAAGATCCAGATACTGCAGAGGCTTTTGGTTCTTTCAGCCCATGCCCTAGCCAGCTATTTGAGCTGAGTTATTTGAATTGAACTGTTCTAAGAAGCACAGCAGGATAAAGGTTTGTGCAAAAGCATCTGCCTGCCAAGGCCTCCTCTAGCCTGGGGCTTTGAATACCTTCAAACCTCAGGTCACTTGGCACCTTGGTTTGTGGTTTGGACCATTACAAGATGAACTCCCATCCTGCAGAATGTGTTTCCACAGTGCTGCAGTGTTCCATCTGCCTGCCAGGTTTAAGCCTCTGAGCATCAATGTGTTGGACTTTGACCCACCTAACTTATGTGGTCCCACCTGATGCCCTCTTCCTTTTTGCTCTGCATGTTTAATTCCAGGTACCTGGACGTGCCTGCCATGCAGGATGGAGCACAGTTCCTGCTGGGAACACACGACTTCAGCACCTTCCGTTCACACAACTCGGACACACCTTTTCAGTCTCCAGTCAGAACCATCTACCAGATAGACATCCAACCCTCTTCTGGATTCATGTCCCACCACTACGAGCACAGGTGAGAGCCTGGACCCCCAGCTGAGGAGCTGCTCTGCTCAGCCAGTGCTCAATCCAGCTGGAAAAGCTGCTTTCCAGAGGATCTGCCCTCCTGTTTGCTGGGGTGGCCTCCTCTGCTGTGTTCTGCCCACTGACAGCTTGGAAAGGACACTTCTTTCCCTCTCCTTCCCACAGTCCTCAGGGAGAAAGATGAGCAGGAATGGGGGTAAGGAAACTGGTCGAGTTGTTTATACTTTAAAAGGCAGGATGTTATAAACTGGTGTAAGGAATTTGGCACAGAGCAATCCCTACGAGGGGCTTCCAGCATTTACACTCATTTTAGTTGCTAAAGATGGGATGGGATTTTTATTCCACTTGGTGTGAAGGCTGCAAATAGAAGGGGAAGAAACCCACCCACCACCTAGGTCACTGCTGGAGCTGTGCAGATCCACTCAGTTCACACCAGGAACTCCTACTGTCTTCCCAGGGGATGTTGTTGAAGGCAAGTCCAATATTCCTCAGTCATTACATAAACAAAAGATTGTGGAGTGTCAGGTTCTTTCTGTCTTGCAAGTATTGAAATGAAGTGGCTGGAAGTATTCAGTCTCTAGCAGAAACTGAAGTTTTTTCCCAGAAAGATCATGGTTATTTATCATCTGAACATGCTTCTGACTTTCATCCTGGCTTCTTCCTCGGGTACGTGGCTGTTGTGTTTCAGCTTGAAAGCAAACCTTGCTGTGGCCTGTCTCCAAACCACACTTCCCTGCTCTCTGCTTAGCACAAACCCCTTTGCTTTGTCATTTTCCCCAGAGACCTTCTATTAAATTTGAATTTTTTTGTTTTGTTTATGTGTTTGTTTGTTCAGGGGGGTTTAATTATAATGTCCTAGTTCTCAGCTGAACAACTCTCTCTGTGGGAACAGTTGCACTCGTGTGTGTTTCTGCACTGAGGCAGCAGAATGGGCTGTTCCTGCAGTAAAAGATGATCAATAGGGCTTTATTTTTTTTCTTTTATTTTCTTTTTTAGCCTAATCTAAGGAGGTTTATTTTCTGTTTCTGGGGGAAGAATCTGCAGAATGATAAACCATGGTCTCGGAGTCAAATAATGCAGCTTTTCTTTCTCATTCTTTCCTTCCTGCCTGAACTGAAACCAGTCTTCTGAATTGACCACTTGTCTGTTTCAAAGGCTCTTAAAATGATTCCTCCCATCAAACTCAGTTGCTCAGCAACAGTGGAAGTGGAGTTAGTGTCCCAGCTGTACAAAATGCTTTTGAATGCTAAGGATGTGCTCAGAGTCTTAGCCCCATCCCTTATTCCTAGGCAGTGGTTGCTCTGTCACCTGGTTTTGAGCAGAACATGTATTATTCATTGCAAGGTGCTGGCTTCTGCTGCCAAGTGGAAGAAAAAAGACAGCTGGATTTTTTTGCTGGTAAGCAAAGTTATCTGTGAGATTGACAAGAAAAACAAAGTGTCCCTCAGAGAGAAAAATACCTTGTTCTCTTTCAAAGTCTACAGGATATTTTTTTCCTAAGTATTTGGACCCATCTTTTGTAGCTCAGTGTATTCTGCCAAGACAACTGAGACAGGAGGATCCTGGGACTGGTTAGTGTGAGGAAGAGGAGGCTGAGGGGAGCCCTCATCACTCTCTACAGCACCTGAGGACATTGTAGAGAGGCTGCTGCTGGTCTCTGCTCACAGGTCATTAGTGATGGAACAAGAGGGGATGGATTCCAGCTGCACCAGGGGAAGGTCAGACTGGAAATTAGGGAAAAAAATTTCCCTGTAAGAGCCTGGCACAGGCTGCCCGGGGAGGGGGTTGAGTCACCAGCCCTGGATGTGTTTGGATGTGTTTTTGAGGGACATGGTTTAGGGCTGAACTTTGTAGAGCAGGGCTGATGGTTGGACTGGATGATTTCAAGGGGCTTTTCCAAGCTGAATGAATGATAATGGTTCTATGATCCTGGCTAAAGGTGTGTGCAGTGTGATGAGAGAGAGGGGCATTTGTCCCTCTTTGGGAAGATCTGGCATTTCCTATCAGAAAGAGAAATTTGGGGGCAGGAGCTGCCTCTGCACGTGGCAACACACACAGGGAGGGGGCTAAGAGCAGGAATCAAGCTGAAATTCCCCTGAGAAAACAGGTTGTGGCTTTCAGTTTTTCTTCCTGCCAGCCCTGCCCTGGTGCCCTGTGGAGGGCAGGGAACCACCTTGTCCCTGCTTCCCCTGCCTTCCATGGCTCACAGGAGCTGGTTCCTCTCCCAGGGCATGGGAAGCCCCTTCCTTGACATTCAGGTGCTTCCAGTAATCCCAGCCCATCCAGCTGAACCCTCCACACCAACACTTAGCAGCTGTGGTTTCTCATCTCCATAGCCCTTTCATACCTGGTTACTGGGCTCATTGTGAGGAGAGCACAGGGTTTGTATTTGAGTATCTGCTTTTCTGATTAGGCAAGGTGAGCTTTGTTTCTTTGCTGTAGGGATGCTGTGGGATACAGGGAGCACTTCCAAAGTGTGAGTTTGTTTAGTTTCTATTATTATTTCACTGTTGCTTTTATCAAAGTGACTTCTGGGATTGCTTGGTAGCCTGGAAATTTAGGGATGCAGGTCCTGAAGTGAAAACCTGCTCACTCTTGTGCTCTGTTGCCATATCTCATGTGTGATACACATGGGAGTGTGTGTTTTTCAGTGTATCTATCTGATTATTTTTCTTTGCAGGAAGGAAATATTCATACAGGTTACCCTGCAAGGGAAGAACTGTTCCTGAGAGTGGGTTTGCACTGGGTTTTAGTGGTACAGCTGGCACTGGATCATCACTTAGAAAACAACTTGTAAAGATTTAGCAAAGGATGCCAGTGTCAGTGAAGTGTTGGAACAGCCCCAGCAGAGTTCTCTAAAGGAATACTGGTTACAGTAAAACTTACTGGAAATTGGTGTCTATACAGACAGATTTGGTGAGGGGAAAGGGTGTCCCCAAATACTCACTGTACTGGTGTTTCCTGGTCTGCTTGCTCTGAGCCTGGAGAGCTTCCTTGTCTGCCATTGCTGGTGTTTGTCTCAGGCATGTCTGTGTCCTGACTAGCTTGTCCTGGCCTCCACAGTAGTATGAGGATGCTGCAGCAGGGCACTGCTGGGTGTTGAAATCCACTCTGCAAAGCCTGCAAGGACCACGTGGCTCTCACAGCAGCTCCCAGAGAAGTGGTGGAGTTGCTTTGCTGTGCTTGGCTGTTTCTCTCCTTCTCCAGGAGGCATCAGAGACAGTTCCTCACATCAGCAGCACCTTAGCACATGGCTGAGTTGCACCTTGGTTTATGTCACCCTTTTATTTCAGTGCTTATACTGAGGTGTTAAGTCAGAGGAAGGGTCAAGTCCCAGAAAACATCTGCAGCTGAGTAGCAAATGAGCAGCCTGGAGTTCAAAAGCTCCTGATCCTGTTCCAGGTTAACTGGGGGCTGCACAGCATCTTGCTCAACTTGCAGTTGCCTGTGATTTATACTTGAAATGTGATTTTTAATGTTTTTTTTTT
>VYZU01028927.1:0-42249 GCA_013401355.1 Ceyx cyanopectus | reverse complement strand
CTCCTCCTCCTCCTCCTGGCAGCCTCTGCTGCGGGGCCCAGCACCCCCAACCCCGGCTCCTCTGCAGAAACAACTGGAACCCCCGGCAGCTTTCCCAGAGGAGCTGTTGACAGGCAGAGCTGCCAAACCGCTTCCCCGCGTCGAGCGCATGGAAGGACGGCCCCGAAGCTTGTGCAAAACCATGAGATTTATTTCTCTTTTATTTTATTATTTTTTTTTTACCCCAGAAACCCCAGCCGGCCCCAGTTTGTCACGGGGAGGGTGTTGGTGTTTATGAGCCTTTTATCCCAGCTGTCCCTGGCACGGACTTTGCTCCTCCGGGCTGGGGTTTCCGAGCGGTGGGAGGCTTTCCACGTGCGTTTGAGAAGGTACAAAGCCTGCCGGAAAACAATGGAAAGAGCTGGCTCATGACTGCCCCGTGTCACGCACTCGCTTCTTGCCCCGTTCCTTTGTCCTTGGAGCCTCCAGCGCCGCCCAGAACCTGACCTAACTCCTGGTGGTGGAGCTCGCCAGCCTGGGATGGACCCCTCCGATCCCACCTCGGTGCCAAGTCACCCTGGTGCATCGGGGCCGTGCCACAGTGGGGAAATGGCCCCTGAAGTGCTGAGTGTGGTGGGAGCAGCCTCTGCTGTGCTGCACTTCATCCCAGGTTCTCCTCAGCTCCAGGACAGGCTCTTCTCACCCCACAGGACTTGATCCCTTCAGCCCTTCCAAGGTCAGGATCTCCTTCGTCCCCTTGGTGATGGAATGGTTTGGATTGGAAGGGAACTTAAAGATCATCTCGTTATAACACTCATGTTATTTTACATGCTTGCATAAAAACAGAGTCCTCCCAGGACAGCCTCCCTCAGCTCTCCGGGACAGGATCTCCTCGTGAGGTCTCCCAAGGACAGGATCTCCTCAGCATCCCCCAGGCACAGGCTGACCTCAGCTCCCCGGGACTGGATCTTCTCAGTCCTTCCCAGGACAAGCTCTCCTTGGCCTCCCCAGGGCTGGCTCTGCTCAGCCCAGCAGCTCCTCAGCACCTCCAGGCACAGGCACAAGATTCTCTCAGCCCAGCACCTCCTCAGCCTTCCCAGGACTGGATTCCTCAGCACAGTCTCCCATCAGACAATGGACCCTGGGAACTGGATCTCCCCTCCGACACCCCCCCAGGGATTAGATCCCTCAGCAAAGTCTCCCCTTAGACACTGCACCCCAGGGACTGGGTCTCCCAACAGTCTCCCATCAGACAATGCACCCCAGGAACTGGATCTCCCCTCAGACACCCCCACAGGGACTGGCTCGCCCAGAAGAGTCTCCCCTCAGACGGTGCATCCCAGGACTGGATCCCCCAGCTCAGTCTCCTCTCAGACACTGCACCCCAGGGACTGGATCTCCCCTCAGACACCCCCACAGGGACTAGATCCCTCAGCAGTCTCCCCTCACACACTCCCTCAGAGACTGGATCCCCCAGAAGTGTCTCCCCTCAGGGACTGGATCCTCCAGCACAGTCTCCCCTCAGATACTGCACCCCAGGGACTGGATCTCCCCTCAGACACCCCCCCAGGGACTGAATCTCCTCTCAGACACCCCAGGGACTGAATCTCCCCTCAGACACCCCCTTCAGGGACTGGATTCCCCTCAGACACCCCCGCAGGGACTGGATTCCCCCCCCCCCCCCCCCCAGCAGAGCCTGGCAGCAGCTGGAAGGGAGCAGCAGCCGCACGGGGCGTTGGGCGCTGATCTCCCCGCCGCCTCACGACAGCCTCTCCCCGGCACGGCAGCGCGGCCATCGCGTGAGAGGCGCCGGGCTCCCGGCCCGCCTTCCCCCCCCGCCCCCGCCGCCATCACGCAGGGGGAACGAACATATGCCGGCAAGGCGCGGCCAGACACCCCCCTGCCGCCGCCTCCTCCTCCGACCCGCTGCCGTCAAAGGCGTTGCCATCCCCGTCTCGCTCGGTAATGCCGCCCTTAATTAATGAGCTCGGCGGGGGGCGAGCCGCCCTTCACACGCGATCCATCCCCACCCCGAGCCCCGCAGGGCGAGTCCCGCTGGGCACCCCTGCGGAGCGCTCCCAACTTTGTGTTATTATTATTATTACTATTATTTATTATTATGAATCTTCACTCCGAGCTCCGCGCGGGCTGTTGGCTCCGCGGGTGACTTTCCCACGCCGTTCCAGGCGGGACAACCCCCCGTCCCCATCCCCGATGCCGCTCATCCCCGCCCTCTCCGCAGAGCACGAAGGGGTTAAGGAGGCTGCGGAGGGCTGGCAGCGGGTGTTGGGGGGGGGGGGGGGAGGCTCGGCCATGCGGCTCCGGTTCCTGCCAAACCGGGGATTAACGACGCGACGGAGCTCGGCACGCAACGTGGAGCGGCTCACGCCGGCGACAGAGGCGGCGGCTGCGGGGGTGGGAACAGCGGGAGCAGACACCCGGGTTTTATCTTTACTTTTTCCCCAGTAAACTTCAATTTTCTTCAGAAGTACCCCCCAACGCACACCCGCATCCAGCCCCTCCATTCCCATAGGGATGCTTTGCCCTACGCGGAGCTGCCCCAGCCGCTGAACCTTTGCAGCTCAGAGGGAGTCGTGCGGAGATTAAACCCTGTGAACCCGCCCGGTGGAAGGTCGCCTCGTTTTTCACAGCGGCCTCTTGCCAGTTTTGAACCGGCTTGTCCTTACGTTTTACTTATTTATTCACACATTAATTTATTTTTCTTTCTGCTGTGCGCCTTTTTGCATGAAGGCTCATAGGGATACAGAAAATGCTTTGGGTTTATAGGGCTTCATTTGGGCATACGGGAGATGCTCCGGGCATACAGAAAATGGTTTGTGCGTATTGATTGGGGCGTATAGAAAATGCTTTGTGCGTATTGATTTGGGCATATAGAACTCGCTTTGTGCGGACAGGGATTGATTGGGGCATATAGAAAAGACTTTATGCGGATAGCAATTGCTATTCCCGCCCCGCTACCAGCTCCAGCCCTGGTATCGCAGCTCCTCCCATTGATACTGAATAATAATAATAATAATAATTATAATATATTATTATTAATAATAATAATTATTCTGATGACGAAATAGAAGGGGTGGTTACTCCAGGGATCGGGAGGGGATCGAACACGCCCCCCCCCATTCGGCGTCTCGGTCACGTGACGCGGCGGCCACGTGACGCGGGCGGCGCGCACGCGCCGTTGCCCTGGTTACGGAGGAAGCCGCGGTAAGAAAATGGCCGCCCCCGGGTGGGTTTTCATTCCCCCCTCTTTTCCCGACCCTCCTTCTCTTCCCCCGGACGGCTCCGTACCGCCGTGCAGCGGGGTGTGTGGGGCTCCTTCCCTTCCCTCGACGTCGGCTTTTCCCGGTGCCCGCCGCGGCCCGGCCCCGGGGACAGGCCGTGCGGGCCTGGGGAGGCCTTTCGGGGTTGGCCCGGCTCGTCTCTGGCGGAGGAAAACGCGCGGCCCGGTTGTTACCGGTAGGTTCTGACCCTCCCCGTTGATTTCTGGCAGCTTCTCCGACCACGCCGCGGAGTTTCGGGAGGCCATGGAGCGGCACGTCCCCGTTCACGCCCTGCCCGAGGAGATTCGGAAGGTAACTTGGCTTTTTTCTCCAGAGAAAGATGATCCTGTTGAACCTTAGCTGGCTGTTGCTAGCGTAGAAAAATCTTGTACGTGCTTGTGAACTTAAAATTCTTTCCCAGTGTTGCTGCTGGCCACTTGTAGGTAGGTGGAAAGATGTAGTTTTGCCCTGAAGTTCTTGCTGAAGGGGAAGCAGAACCTACAGAAAACAGCAGAATGACCCTGAGTCCTCAGGGCAGGAAACAGAAAAAAAAATATCTATTTTATTTTCTATTTTATCTGTCAAATAATTAACCTTTGCTTAGCATAAGTCATACCATTAATTGAGCACAAGATAGCCTCCCAGATGAGCAGTTCCCTCACCCTAAGCAAGCAGAGCAGGAACTTTGGAGCTGAGTTATCCATCAGCACAGGACGTTCCCATAGCATCCAGCTCTCCACAAAACATCACGTTCGTTGCTGGTAGCAAATGGTTACTCATTAGTGTGCCACGTGTGCTTTAGATTGAGCACATGATGGCATCTTTAGGAGCAAGTTATGTTCATTTTTCTAGCTGTCTGAACCTGGGGTGGTTATTTTTTTTTATAGGTCCTTGCAAAGTTCCTCTTGTGCTAATTAGTAAAGGAATCAGTGCTGGACACCAAGCCAAGCTCTGCAGAAATTCCTATTTCCCAGCTAGTAGAGGTACCCAGTTTTCTCACCACTCTGCTGTGGTATCAGAGGACTCCCAGAAGCTGCAAATTCAGCCTCTTCTGAACTGGGATCATCATCTTTCTGCTCCTGATCTGAGGATTCTGGAGTCACTGAGGGCAGCAAAGCACTTAGACCTCTTGCTATGCAGAATAAATCCACTAAATTCAAGCTTTTCTCAGCAAGCTGGGGCTATATTCACTAAATTCAAGCTTTTCTGTACCCTTTCTGCAGCAATGTCCAAGGAGGTTGTTGGGAATTGGGGGGTTGCAGCCCCTCTCACAGCTAGAGGAAACTTCCCAACTATTGCCAAAAAAAAAAATCATCATTTTTGGGCAAAGCTATTCACAGCTCATCACAGCCTTGTGTGATTTATGATAAGGGGAAAAAAATCAAGGCTACCTGAAATCTGAGTGTTATTTCCTGTCGTGACAGAGTGATTTTTTGTTGGTTTGGGTTTTTTCAAGGGGTGTTTTGAATGAAACTGGAGAGCAGCACCTTCTGTTTTTGCCACCAGCCTCTTTCTGCACCACTCNATTTCTGGCAGCTTCTCCGACCACGCCGCGGAGTTTCGGGAGGCCATGGAGCGGCACGTCCCCGTTCACGCCCTGCCCGAGGAGATTCGGAAGGTAACTTGGCTTTTTTCTCCAGAGAAAGATGATCCTGTTGAACCTTAGCTGGCTGTTGCTAGCGTAGAAAAATCTTGTACGTGCTTGTGAACTTAAAATTCTTTCCCAGTGTTGCTGCTGGCCACTTGTAGGTAGGTGGAAAGATGTAGTTTTGCCCTGAAGTTCTTGCTGAAGGGGAAGCAGAACCTACAGAAAACAGCAGAATGACCCTGAGTCCTCAGGGCAGGAAACAGAAAAAAAAATATCTATTTTATTTTCTATTTTATCTGTCAAATAATTAACCTTTGCTTAGCATAAGTCATACCATTAATTGAGCACAAGATAGCCTCCCAGATGAGCAGTTCCCTCACCCTAAGCAAGCAGAGCAGGAACTTTGGAGCTGAGTTATCCATCAGCACAGGACGTTCCCATAGCATCCAGCTCTCCACAAAACATCACGTTCGTTGCTGGTAGCAAATGGTTACTCATTAGTGTGCCACGTGTGCTTTAGATTGAGCACATGATGGCATCTTTAGGAGCAAGTTATGTTCATTTTTCTAGCTGTCTGAACCTGGGGTGGTTATTTTTTTTTATAGGTCCTTGCAAAGTTCCTCTTGTGCTATTTAGTAAAGGAATCAGTGCTGGACACCAAGCCAAGCTCTGCAGAAATTCCTATTTCCCAGCTAGTAGAGGTACCCAGTTTTCTCACCACTCTGCTGTGGTATCAGAGGACTCCCAGAAGCTGCAAATTCAGCCTCTTCTGAACTGGGATCATCATCTTTCTGCTCCTGATCTGAGGATTCTGGAGTCACTGAGGGCAGCAAAGCACTTAGACCTCTTGCTATGCAGAATAAATCCACTAAATTCAAGCTTTTCTCAGCAAGCTGGGGCTATATTCACTAAATTCAAGCTTTTCTGTACCCTTTCTGCAGCAATGTCCAAGGAGGTTGTTGGGAATTGGGGGGTTGCAGCCCCTCTCACAGCTAGAGGAAACTTCCCAACTATTGCCAAAAAAAAAAATCATCATTTTTGGGCAAAGCTATTCACAGCTCATCACAGCCTTGTGTGATTTATGATAAGGGGAAAAAAATCAAGGCTACCTGAAATCTGAGTGTTATTTCCTGTCGTGACAGAGTGATTTTTTGTTGGTTTGGGTTTTTTCAAGGGGTGTTTTGAATGAAACTGGAGAGCAGCACCTTCTGTTTTTGCCACCAGCCTCTTTCTGCACCACTCAGATGTGTTTGAAGGGAGAGGGGTGATGGTTACTTTGCAACTGCTGTTTTATGGCAGTGCTGATGTATGCAGCGTGCCTCAGAGTCTATTAATCATTACAGCCTGCACTAATTACAGTGATCTACTGCTTTCTGAGGAGATGCTGACTGAAAACACAACTCTCAATAAGAAGTGATAAAATAAGTGATGCTTCTGCTGCGACTCAATCTTCCTCTGAATTTAAAATTAAATACATAAAATCAACTTCAATCCCTCTTCAGTTTTGCCCAGACAGCAGGAGACTCCACTTTCTTCCTAGAAAATCAGGAGGATGGTGAGTGCTGCCCTTCTCCTGGGCAAGGCTCTGGGGGTTTTCTCTCTGCAATGCACAGAAAGGTGTTAGAAGCTTTTGAAACAACATTAATTGAGGAGTTGAGTTCTGGCTTTTCAAAGGGTTGGGTATTTATTAGCTGCTTGCAAGGGGCTATTGGTAGCATCAAGTGATCCATGTGCTGGATGTTGTCATGCCAAGTGAGCAAACAGGCTGGTTGAGCAGGAATTCAGCTCCTCATCGTGGTGATTTCTGTGGGGGGAATGTGAAATTTCAGAGGAGGGCAGTCTGAGGTACCCTGTAGTTTACTTGGGCAAGTAGAAATGATATCAAGTCCTGTCTTTGTCATTCAAAAGGCTAAAAATGGCCCAGACCACCAAAGTAATTATTATTTTCTTTTTTTTTTTTTCCTTTTCCTTACAACTCCTGCTCCACAGATGCTTATGGTACTGAGTCAGAGGTAATTGAGTGACTCTCCAGCTTGGCTCTGCTCTCTCCTTGCCAGTGGTAGCTAAAGAAATGTATGTAACCATGGAATAATATTCCTTCTTCCAAAACCAAAAGCAGCTCTGAGTTTCAGCTTCTCCCACAGATGCTGCAGGGGAACAGCTGCTGGAATTGGAATATCCCAGCTGGAAATGCTCTGTTCTGGACACAGCTTCTTGTTCTTTCTTTGTAGCACCTGGGGTCAGGTAGATCAGTTACCTAGCAAGTCCTGGTAGCCCAGACTTTCCCTGTCCAGACTGACCAAACCCAAGCCCACAATATTAAAATTACCCTCTGAGTTTTGTTGTTATTGGTTTGGGTTGGTTTGTTTGTTTTTAAATTCCTAAATAAATTGATTTTTTTTCCTGTTCACAGCTTATTCTCACTAAGGACACAAAGTCCTCTTTCTAGTTAGAGCTCTGATAGTTTCATTTTCTATTCATCCCAAGCTCTGTTTTCCCTGTTTGTTTGGGTTTGGGTTTTTTTTCTTCCCTTTTTAACACTTTGTATTTGGGAAGAGGACAACTGTTTCTCAGTCAGTGAAATATGGAATGTGAAAACATGAATCACTGTGTTAATAATTCCCATTCTTAGTGCTGCTTGGTGAGTATTCCAGAAAAGGTACCTTTGTTCTAAAATGATTTATATTAAGATGCTGCTGCTTATACCACAGATGGGTGTTTTAAACCCAGGTCACATCTATATGCAGCATATATAGGATAACTGGGACAATGTTCTGATTAAATCAACATTTTATTTCCTTACTGCAGNTAGTTTTTATTTTTACTATAGCAAATATTTTGAGCCCAACCTGAAGTCCTTTCAACTTTTCCCCAGACGTGAAGAAAGGGACCCATTTCCCACTATATTCCCATAGATAATACTTATTGTCCTATAACTTGATTTATTTTGGAGTTGAGTCACAAAGTGGAAAGCTGCAAACCTGCAGTACTGACATAAACCACTGTCAGCTCAGGATGCCAGTTGTTTTGTTTTTTAATCCTAGCACCCAGGGAGAGTTTTGTAGCTGTTAGTTGGAAAGACTCTGGTGCTGCAAGAGAGCACAATGTTCTTTGGGGGATAAGAGGCCCCCTCCTGTGCTCCTTCCAACAGCTCATTTTGTCCTTTTGCAATATAGTAATTTCATGTCATGCTTTGGAACTTCATGGTAGTTATCCTGAATAACAGTTTCATATTTCCAAGCACAGTTTGCAGCTGCCAGGAAAAATAAACTGGAGTTTTTCAGCTCCTTCAGAGCAACTGTAACTAGGGGTATTTCAACCTGGGACAAAAGGAAGCAATTGGGAAAATAAAGCTTGACCTGCTAATTCCAGGGTGTCCTAAAATACCTTTTTTTATCAAGATATATTTAAATTCTAAAGATTAATGAGTCTTTATTGATTTATTTTTTTTTTTGAGAGCTGTTTTCTTCAATCTGATTTTTCACTTTATCCCAAGATCTCAGAATGCTTTTTGCTGTAAACCAATGGATTCTTACATTCTTTCTAAGCTGGAATTTTCCAGCTTTCTGCACTTTTTTTTCCTACATCACAGTGATAAAATCCCTGTAACAGCTGCTAATTGCAAGAAAAGTTGAGTGTGTTTTAAGCTCTCTGTGCAGGAGCACACAACTGCTTTTCCAGATGCCACCCCTCTTCCACCTCTCCAAGCTCACCAAAACCTCTCTGTGTTTGTTGCTTTGAGGTTAGCTCTTTTAAAAATTTAAAATCTTTTTTTTTTTTGGTGCAGGCTCAATTCTGCATTGCTTGCAAACGGAGTATTTTTATTATTTTTTTTTTTCTGGAAGTGAAATTGATGAAAATGGAGGAATAACCAATACACTGAATTGTAAATCTCTCTGCTAGTATTTATAAAACTTTGCTTACTGCAAAGCTGAATCATTTGATCACTTGCAAAAGTGTGTTTCTCCACTTTATAAATGGTATTTTGACCAAATTGCTGTTACCTACTCTGTATTTTTTTAACCAGTGGTGAATACTTTGTGCCCAGTTATGGGTTACATTTTCTGCCATGGACACTACATCATAATAATTAGTCCCTTACTCATGTGAATTATTTTTTGTGGGGATTGCTGGATGACATCATTCCATTCACTTACCACACTTCATCTTGCCTACTTCAACTGGATAAGAGCTGCCAAAAAACCCCACAATAAATAGCATTTTTTCTGGCTCAGGCAATCACAAATTCATTAAGGAGATAACTTTTTAAAACACAGCATTTTCTTTTTAATTAATGCATCAACCATCATTCAGAGGTGCTTCAGTTTAGAACTCCAGTGGGAGCTCCCATGTAGTTAACAGCCACAGCTGATGGATCTTGTGAAGCTTCTTGTCAAAGAACTCTAATTTTATTTCATTTTCCTCGTGGAGAATTGATATGTGTTATCTATTAAAGCAATAACACCATGTGATAAAGGCTCCTGAGTTGAAACTATTCTGTTTTATTTATATTATTATTATTTAGTGTCATTTAGGGTTGGGTCTTAAATTTGACTCGTTTCTTTACAATCTTAATTTCCTCCATTTCTAGCTGCCCCGTGCCGAGACAGTGTGTAAATACTGTGGGATCAGCTACCTGATACTCCACGAGTTTAAAGCCATGGAAGAGAAAATCAAAGCAATGGAGGAGGAGATGAGATGTTACCAGGGAAGCCTAGAAAGGGAGAAGGGACTCCAAGCAGAAGTGCAGGCCCTGCAGCAAGGCCTGGAGCGCTCTCGAGCCGACAGCGAGGCCAAAGCAGAAAGGTCAGAGCCTGTCACTGACTCTGGGGTTCTCTTGTGTGTCTGTGCTAGGCAATTCCGTGCCAAAGAAGTTGAAAAGAGAAGTGAAATCTGCTTTCTTATCAGGTGTAACATATGTGCCCTCAGTTTCACAGAGTGAATCACGGGTTGGGCCTCTGGAGAGCATCGAGTGCAACCTCTCTGCCAGAGCAGGGGCACCCAGGGCAGGCCACGCAGGCACAGATCCAGCTGGGGCTGGAAAGTCTCCAGAGGAGACTCCACAGCCTCTCTGGGGAGTCTGGTCCAGGCTCTGGCACTCTCCCAGTGAAGTTTTTTCCCTCATGTTGAGGTGGAACTGCCTGTCTTTCCCCTTCCTACCATCACCTCCTATCCTGTCATCACTGAACAGATCCTCCCTTCTACTGACACCCCCCCTGCAGAGATTTGTAACCACTCACAACATCCCCAGATGACTTAAATCACCTTTTATTCTCCACAAGCAGGTTTTCAAGTCCTTACAAACAGTGCATTTGACTGAAGTATTCATGGATGAGGCTGGTGCTTGGTAATATTACTAATAAAAGATAAAATACAAGTTCACAAAGCTGAACACACACGTGTGCCTTGTAGATCACTCAAAGTGTTTTCTACAATAGGTTCTAATTTGAACTGAATATCCTCCACCCTCCCTACTATTCACTGTTTGCTTTGCTTTCACCTCCTATTTGTGAGCAGTGCATTCTCTCCCCTGATCCCTTCCCAATGAGGGTCTTTTGCCAGAGGTAAACTTGTAATTTTCATGTAGCTGCCTTTTGGGAGTTAAGCTGGAACAGTTAATAAAAATTTAATCTCTGCACTGGATTAGTTTAGGTTCTTTTACCCCCCCTTAAGGCTCAACTTGATTTAAAACCTGCTGAAATCAAGTGGAATACTTTCAGTAGGCTTTCTCTCAGGTCATAAATCACCTATTGAGGCTTGTTAAGTAACTTGTCTAAATATTCCTTATCTCCTTTTTACTCCCTGGGCCTCTCTCCTTACCCTGTGCTGGTGGCATGAACTAACTGCTCAACATCCTATCTTCTGGTTCTTGACAAATCATTCCTCCCAAACACCAAAGGTTTATCAGGAGACAAAAGCACCTTTTTTATCTCTGGTAGACCAAGAGATTTAATCTTTTTCTTTTCAGTCACAGACTGTTTTCAGTTTTCTATTCCTTTTAGGTTAAAGTCTTGCTGTTGGTTGTCCCCGTGGTTAACCTTGAAAGCCACCTGGAAGCCAGAGCTTTTGAGAAATGAGTTACCTACCCTTTGGGATTTTGCCAGGAGAAGGGGAACTAACCAGCTACCTGCACTGATTTAGCTTGGCTCTTAATCCCTGTTAAAATCACTTTAATTCCAGAGTACCTGCAGCAGAGCTCTTCCTAAAGAGCTGTGCCTGGCCTGAAATAGCAATGCCAAAATAGACTGAAGTCCTGAAGATGCTTTCTGAAGGTTTAGGAGTGCTGAATATCATGAGTATCAGGGGCAAAAATAGCAAAAAAATCAAAATATCGGGAGCAAAAACCTTTGTTTATGATGTTTAGCCAGGGAAAGAGGTGTACCCACATCACTTAGCCAGTCCTGGGTCAGAGATCCCTGTGTGAGAGTCTTCCATGTGAAGCTTATGAAGAGAGAGTGCCTTCAACTTTTTAATTGGATTGATTTTATTGAACCAAACAGTACAGAATATTACTTTAATTTTATTGGATGTAACGGGCTGTTCTTCTCTAATTAGCTACAGGATGATTTTAGGGTGTACTTATTAACCAGGAAAAAAAGCAGAATTGTATGTAATGCCAGAGTGTTTTAATATGTTGTTTTTAACAGTTGCAAAGTGATTTCTCTTGCCCTGATGGTGCCACCTGATGTGTTAACACGGTGGAGGTGCCAGTTGTGATGAGGTTTTTTAAGTGCCAAGATTGATTATTTTTAATAAGAGAGACAAAAACTGGTCACAGGAGAGTTCAGAGGAGTGATTCACAAGGCACAAAACTCTGTGTTAATGCTCAAGCTTCTCCCAAATTCCTCATAAAATGAACTTTCTGGAATTCCTTATCTGGAAAGGGTTGAAGCAGCAGTCAGTGGAAAATGCAAGGTGAAATCTGCAGTTTTGCTTCCGTGCATCCATTTCATGTATATTTCATCAAGCATATTTTCATATTTCATAGGGAAAATTAAAATTTGAAGTTCCTTTAAGAGAGATACCCCAGGTTGTGGCGTGTCAGGGCAGTGCCACACTCTGCAGCAGTGCCCTGGAGTGGGGTTCACCCACCCCAGAGCTCCAGCAGAGCTGCCACTGAGCTCTGGGTGGAAATGAGAAGCTGTTTGTCATCTCCTTTTTGCCTCTGGCAGGTGTTCTCACTTCTTTTTCTGCTTATCATCTGAATAGTTGATAGGGTACAGTTGAGGTTTCCCAGTTTCAGTGCTCAGCACCATCTGCAGTGCCAGGGACTGGTTCCTCTGCATGGCAGAGACCCCTTTGGGGAGCCAGAGCAGCAGGTCCCCCTGGGGTTTAACTCCACGTGGGCCAGTTTGCATGGGGATGTTTAAAGCTCTGCTTGGGTGTTATTTTATCCTAATCACAGAGAGAATGGGGTTTGTGTTTCACACTGGACAGTGCCTCTAAGAAAATGGTGTGGTGCACATTTGTATAGATTTTTTTTCCTTTCCCAGGGGTCATTTATTTGTTCAGAGGAAAAATTTAGTTGCCATTTGCATGTGGAGGTGTAATAATGTGTGTCCCAGAGCTGCTTCAGCAGCAGGACACTGGTCTAGGTAGAAAAAAGAAAAATCCAAAGGTGTAAAATGAAATATATTTGCTTTAATTTGGGGGATTGTCTTGCTTTACACAATGATGTGCTCTCTGTGCACCTGCAAACCCAGAAGTGCTCATGACCAGGCATTGATCTAGCTGCAGTTTCCCAACCTCTTCCACAGATTTAACCTTTGCCAGAGCAAAAATTATCCAGCCTGTCCTCATATTCTCTCTGCTGAGATAATGAAGGTGGGTAGCAATTAATGCAAGGTTTGAAATGACTGGCAGCCTCCCTGGGACTTGAGAGACACCTTCACAAAGACTGGGTGTTGGGAGAGAACTTTCATTTGCTGTCAAACTGAGCCAATCCAGGGGGGGATGACTCTGCAGTGGCACATGGAAGATGCTAAATAGTCTGGTTTTAACTGGAATAGTCTGTGCTGAGCAGAATAATTAATAAATAAAGACAACTGTGAGGTTGGTGGGTGGTCAATGCAGGGAGCTTTGGACAGGGCAATGTGATTTCTGCTCTGTGCCAAACTCAGCTTGGCTGGTGGAAGGAGCACAGCACCCTGAAATGAAAATGAGCAACAACTGGCCCTGAAAACACTCTAGTGAAACATCCTTCACTGGCAGAATGTTCCAGGCTCCTCTGCACCTCTTGTCCCTGCTGAGCCTGAGCAATGAGGGATGCAATCCAGGCTTCACTGGGTTCTACAGGGATTTGCAGAGGAGCTGTTTACTGGGCACAGGTTCCTTCTCCTGAGCTTCACTTCTGTGAAGCCCAGCACCTTAAATTCCACCATTGCTCTCATTATTACTTTTAGGAGTCTGTTTGCTGGCCAGAATCCCTTGCTACTTTATTTTTACTATATTTTTTTTGTGTGCTAATGAGCAGAACCCACTGGTGAGGTCCCTCTGCACTCTGAGCTGCAGTTCCAGTGCTAACCTCCTTAACTCAGATCTCTGGGATGGAAAGAGGAAGAAAATGTGGCTCTGCTTATTTGCAAGTTTCTTTTTTAACCCCCTGAGAGCAAATGCTGCCCCTTCTGACTGAGCAAGAGTAGGAAATGAGCATCCACTTTTCTCTGGATCCCAAAGTTTTGATTTGTTCAGTGATAAATCATTTTTTTTTCCCTAAGGTGCAGTTAGTAGACTAGTTCAGCTCCAAAAAAAAAGATTTTTTGGATATAACTATTGAAAGGGGATGGGTGTGGCAGTGCCACCAGCCTGATTCTGCTCCCAAATGCAGTCAAACACATTTTATCCTCTCCCACTCTAAACCTTCAAGGAATGAATGGGTAGCTATGGGTACATTTCCCTAGCAAGAGAATGCCAGAAATGCATTAAAATGGAAGTCATTTTATAGCTCTATTTTTCTTCTTCTCCAGTGATCAGAGCTGAGCCCACACAACTTGCTTGTTAAGTACCAGGTGTTCAGTTTTGGCTTTGGCAGAGCTCTGCAGATCCAAATTTCTGTATCAGGATGGATATTTTGGGTGGGTTTCTTTTCTAAATTTGCATTTTGGTCCAAATATGCTCCAGGTGATCTCTGATAACAAATGCACAGGAATATTATAGCTTAAATTTTACTTTTTTTTTAAACTATTATAAATAATTCTCAGTTTCTTTTGCTTTTAGAACTCAAAGGCTGCTGTGGCACTTCTGCCATCCCTTGGTGCTGTAAAATAGTTGTCAGTTCAAATGCTATTTACTCATGACACTGAGTCACCAGCAGCCAAATGGACCCTTCAGTCTGCTGGCAGTGGGGTGAGAGTGCTGCAAGCTCACACAGGGACTGGTTTTCCCCAACTGCAGGGTGTTGCAGTCAGGCTTTTGGGGACAGAAGGCTGTGTTAGGATGGTTCCCTACAGCAAATGGCTGTCCTGAGAACGGGTAGTGCTGTTCTTTCTGCTCCTGGGGCATGGGTTCACCTCTCTGGTATTCCCCTGCTGTGCCACCAGCTTCATTACAATGGTGGGAATAAGCCCTGGGCTGTTGCCAGAGCAGCATTTCAAGGGTGTTTGTTTACACTACAATAGCTGTGCTTGGAAAATAAACTGCTTGGAACAGCTGCTGTGGAGGAAAACAACATTATGAAGGCAAACAACACTCAAAAGGTATGTTTTGGAGGCAAAGAAAAACTCACAGGTTGGCCACTTGGAGCTGGGTGGCCACGTTTGCAGGGGGTTGGAGACCAGCACCAAGCTGGGTCCTGTCCTGAGCAGGCAGGAGATCTGCTCCTGTGGTGATGGAAGCTCCCAGTGCTTCCCAGAGCCACCCTCCTCCTCCTCCTCCTCTCCTCCAAGCCAGTGCTGGTGGCACCAGAGGAATCCCACTCACTTCTGTGTCCCCTGTGGAAGCAGCTGTTGGAGAAAATGGGATTTTTTTCCCCCCTCTTTGTTCCACATCTTGAGTTTAATGTTCCTGTAGGTAACCACCAGCTCCTATCAGCTCTTTCTGATCACTCTTCCCCCTGCTTCTGCAGCATCATCTCATTTAAATAAGCACAGCTGAAGCCAAGGTGTGACCAAGGTGGATTTGCATGTGTAGCAGGAGGGAGGTGCACAGTGTATCCATGAATCCTGGGAGCTTTGCCTTCCCAGACCCAGGCTGGGCATCTTTTCTTTGGTGTCAAGCTTGAAGTAAAATGCTGACAGTTGTCACCTGCACTGCAGCTTAAAAATCCACCTTATTCATAGAATACCAGCTTGGAAGGGACCTCAAGGAGCATCTGGTCCAGCCTTTCCTGGGGAAAAAGGCAAAGTTTTGGGTTATTCCAGGCAGATACTTACAGAGGGTGTTGTGACAGTGGCTCCTTTCATCCTCATGAGGGGAAGGAGGGGGACCTGAGGACATCTGGAGCTCTGGAGGACCCCAACAGGATTTCTCAGAGCCACCAAATCCCATCCTTCCCAGCCCCTTTGGTGGTCACCACTGTGCTGAGCCCAAAATCTATTGGGTTTTTTCTTTCTGATGAAAAAAAGTAGGGCAGTATTGAAAATAAATGTGTGTTTCTGTTGTGGGCCAAGCTGGGAAGATGCAATCCTTGCTTCTGCCCTCTCCTGAAGAAAAATGTAGGAAAATAATCTCACTAACTTGACATTTTTGAGCATTTTGATGCTAATGTCATTGCCCCAGTACACAGAAGTAACATCTGGCAGAAAGTCTTCTGTGAGAAGCTTCTCCTTAGCTCTTTAAAATGCCATTGTCATGCAACAGAGGCCTGAATGCCAGTTGGGGTGCAAACAGCAGGCAGGAATATATTTTACATATGGATTTTTTTTTTTGGTTAGTATTTGCTGAGTGCCACTAATTAGTCCAGCAGAGTAGTGCAGTTTGTGAGTGTGAAGCTGAGGGCAAAGGGAAACAAGAGCCACTAATTGGGATTCATCTTCTGCAAATGAAATGAAGGAATAAGTAAAGATTTTGAACAGGAATATTCTAATCTAAAGCTGAAACAAGAGCTAGAGCTTGGTTGGTGGTGCAAATAATGCTTCCTGCTTATTTTATTGCTGTCTGTAGAATAAAAAACCTGACAGTGGAGCTAAAAACCAAGCAAGAGGAGCTAAAAACTGTGAAGGGAGATCTGCAGTATTTCCAAGAGGAAAAGGAAGCTGCCTACAAGCAATCACAAGCACTCAGGTAGGAAGCCAAGAAGAAAATTATTCATATATTCCATATACAGCCTATTTCATACACTAAATTCTCATGACCCAGTGCAGTATAAATTGTCATCTAACAGAAAAACTAGTTGCCAAGTTTCTTTTCCTCTTCAAGTGTCCTGGTGGTGCTTTGGCAGTTGGAAAGCCTACAGCCAGTGCTGTCTGTCTGTCTGTCCTGCAGGAACACACTGGAGCACCACTGCTCTACTCTCAGCAAGGCTGTCTCACTCTTCCCCTTCATCAGAGCTCAACTGGATGGCATTAAAGATGCCATCTCCACTAACCTGCAGAACTGGGCTGCCATGAAAGAAGACATTTTTCTGCAGATCAAAACTGTTAGCAAAGAAGCTCTGACAGGTAAATCAGCATGTGATCATCTGGGGGCAAGAGAAAATTGTCTTCTTTTTGGTAGATGAGTGTTATGCAGTAAATGAAAGGGAAAATTAATGAGAAATTCAAATTCTGATGTGAATTTGATCCATAGCATCAGAAAACCCTGCCTGCTGCAGCCTGGGAGCTGAGTTGTTGCTCTCTGCTGCACATGTGGGGTGGCTTTGAGCACCAGAGCCAGGTGAGCAAACCTACACTCAAGTTGCAGCCACAACTCCCTCCTCCCATTCCTGCAGCACCAGCAGGGATACCCAGAGCCAGCTGCCTCCCTCCAGGGGCTCTCTGGGATGGAGTGGGGCACGGGGCAGTCCGTGGGCTGAGGAGAATTCACTTGGCCTGCAGCCTGCTTCCTGCTGGGACAAGGGCAGCCTTGAGGGAAGGAGGAGCTGGGAGCAAGTCACAACCACTGGCTTGTTGGGGAAGGTCATGCCAAGCCCTTGGGCTGGGGGTCAGGCTTGAAAGCTCAGCTTTATCCTTGCATGCCATTCCTGCCCTGCCTGGCTGCAGGGGTGAGCTTGGCTGAAGGCAGTGTGCAGTGGTGTAAGGACTGGCTGTAATTCCAGAGCATCCCTGAGCTGACTTCAGCTTGGGACACAGATTTCAGCTCTGCATTGCTCTGCACGTGGCAGTGAGCTGCTCTTTGCTCTGGAGCTTTTATCTTGGGTTATGAGGTGGCCAAGAGTAGTTGAGCTGACACAGAATGGTCCAGCTTGGAAGGGACCTTTCAAAATCATCTGGTCCAACCCCCCTGCAGGGAGCAGGGACATTGCAACTAGAGCAGGGTGCTCAACAATCACATTTGGCCCTCAGGAGAAGGAATATCAGGGCTTGGCAGGTGAGTCCATCACCCAAATCATTCTGCTGGTGAAACTGGGTGAGCTCCAGTGAAACCTGCCTGTGTGGAGTCCCAGAAAATAAGTTTTTCTCTCTTTCAAATCCCAGCTCCCCAGTAGCCTGTGCTTCCAGTGAATTTAGGAGGGATCTGTACTGGTTTCAATGCCTGCTTTGTTGGGGCTGGGAGGCAATAAGTGGGGGCAGCTGTTTCATGGGACTGAGGGGGTCCCAGCAGAGCATCCTCAGCTCAGGAGGGAGGGCTCCTGCCTGCTGAGCACCAGAAAACCACCCTTTTGTCTTCAGTTGTTGTCAGGCCAGTTAATTCAGATGTCAGTGTCAGCATCACACGTTTGGATTCACCACTTCACCTCCTAATTAGCTGAGTGTTGTGTGTCCCTGAGGATTCCCCTCCTCCTCTGCTCACTCCCTGCCTCCTTCCAGCTCACAAAGGGAACATGAGCATGACTTTCTGCAGACATTTGGGGGTTCAGAGAGATCCATAGCATTCTAAAGGCTGCTTTTCTGCAGTGTCCTTTGTTTGGTGTGTTGTAATAGTGCTGCTATGTAGAGTGTCTTGTATGGCAGTGAAGTGCATGATGTTCTCATGCTCACACGTGCCATTAGCCATGCTCCACATCCCTGCCTGCATTCCCTGAGCCCCCTGGGAGCAGTGCCACACTGTCAGGGGCACAGACATCCTCAAGCCTAACTGGCTAGTCACACAGAATTACTTTCTTTGTGGCCTGTGAGTGCCATGCAAAGGATTTTTGAGTTTCTCTTTTCTCAGTTCACTAGTAGCATGGGTGTGTTGGTTTGTTTTGTTTGTTTGTTTGACATATTAATATATCAGGGTGGGTTTTTTTGTTTATTTTACTGATTTTCAGAACTTTTTCTTCTCAAAACAGAAAACAGAGTTACACCAGGTGCTCCTCTCTGCCTAGACCTGTTGGCCTGCTTAGTTTGAAAACAGCTTGTGAAAACTGTACATTATTTAGCCCTAATTAATTAACTGCAAGTAGAAGAACATCAATGCTGACATCATTTAGTCTGAGGGTAATTTGATTTAAGTGTGGACTAACAGGGGAAGATTGTAGAGAATGAAAACATTTGCACCACAGAAAGGATTTAGAATTATTTATAATAATAATAATAATAATAAACCACAGGTGATAGCTGACCTGATGATGGATTGAGGCTTCCTCTAACTTGAATATTGCCATTATTTCTATCAATAAAAGTAATTCAAGGTCTTTGGACAAACAAACTACTTAGGAGAAGGCAGAATTGCAGCTACCTATGGAAATATTCAGATGAACTCAGGAAAAACTTGGGAAAACATGTAGGAGACCCATTGGAGCCCATCCAGGATTTACTCTTTTACCTTCCAATAGAAACTACCTGGGAAACCTAGTTATTTATTTGGAATATATACATGTAGCTTAATTTGATGTTGCAGTCTCAGAGGAAATACATATTATTGCTTGGAAAAAATCTGTATTATTTATCAACTCTATGTTTTGCTTAAGGACAAGTTACCTGTGTAAAGAGCTGCTGCAAAAAGCACATTTTGTCCCTCTGTGTCACTAATGTATGATTTATGCTGACCCCCTCCCCAAGCTGGGGTTACAAAGTGCTGCAACCCTGAGCTGGCAAATCAGGTGTGAACACTTCTCAGTGAAGAAATTCAACAGCAATCTGTATGGTTTTGGTTTTCCTTCCTCCTCAGAAATACCCAAGCTGAATCAAAGACTGGCAAAATCCCAGAGGGAGAATGAGTGTCTCCAGGAAAAGGTAAAGCACCTGACACTGGTGGCTGACACAGTTGAGCTGAAAACTCAACAGCTTCAAACTTCACTTCAGCAGGGGAATGAGCTGCAGAGTAGGTGCCGTGAGCTACAGAAGGAAACATTAGGTAAGAGAATGTTGACATTTCAAGCAAACTTCTGATTAAATGCAAAATTATTTTGATTTTTTTTTTTTTTTACTGGGAAAGCTCTTGGCAGCCCAGCTGTGAAAGCACATGGCAGCTCACCTCAGGCCTGCATAAAACGTGGGTGTTGTGCTGTCAGGAGGACAGAGTGGCATTTGGAGGAGTCTGAAACCCTGCTGGGGACACCAGCCAGCTGAGTGGGGGTGGAGGAATGAAGGCAGGGAGGAAAACAGTGAAGTCAGTGATGATGCAGTTATGCTGCTACTTGTCCATCTCATGGGAACATCAGGGAGAGCTTAAAATGAAAAGAATCTTAGACTGGGTTGGGTTGGAAGGGACTTTCAAGCTCATCTCATTCCACCTCCTCTACCTCCCACTAGATCAGGCTGCTCAAAGCCCCATCCAGCCTGGTGTTGAACACATCCAGGGATGGAGCATCCAGAAGAAAAAAGAAAACTCTAAAAGAAATGTTCTATTTTTGAGTGAAAGGCCAGGCAGGAGAACTGGAAAGTAAGTTGGGGTAAACAAATCTCCTCACAGAGCCACTAAACTTGAGACTGTCTAATGCTCTGCTCTTGACAGTGTGTCTCAAGAATCTAGAGGATCCTCTTGAGCAGATAGCAGTTGAAACTGCAATATATTCTGAGCTCTGTTGAGACAACACCTCGTTACAAAAGAGAATCTCTCTTAGTATCTCTTGACTCTTCTTTAAATAGCCTTGCATTCTGGTGCTGGCTCAGAGACATTTGCAGACCCTGAGAACATCTAGAGGTTGTGCTGTTCCAGACACAGCTTTGAGTCACCAAACTGGCACAGAGATCCCCCTGCTGCCTCACTCAGCATGTCATGGCAAACATAGAGCATTGGCTACTCACGGGGGAGGAATCTCCCCAGTCCCTCAAACCAGAGGTCATATCCATCCTGAGGCTGCAAAGAAAACTCCAGCTGCCTGGTTTTCTGGCCCATCCTCTCTCAATCTGCATTTACATCCCTAAGTTGGCATCTTGTCTCAGACATCACATTAGTCACTTATATTTAGGTCCTAATTCCTTCCCTGTGATCAACAACTGTGATTTAAGGCACTAACTGTGGATTATCTATGGGTACAGCATCATGAGCAGGTCCAGCTTGGCTCACACAGCTTTTCTCCTTTTTATGCTGAAAAAAATCTGAGTTTACAAAGAAATGCCTGGTCTAGAGACCCCATCCCAGCTTGTGGCTGGGATTTTGAAGCATTGCTGTGTAAAAAAACCAAGATTGTTCAGCATTTCCTAGAAGGTGGCTCAGAATATAATCAGATTTAATGAATCAATGATTATTGACTATTGATTCCAGTAAAAATAGTCATGGGTTTACCAGGGGGGTGGGATGGCTCGAAAAGTTATTTGATTTTACATCTAAACCTTAATGCTGCCAAAATTGGGTTGAAAAACCCCGTGAACCTTCTGTTCTCTGGGAAAAAAAAAAAGGCCTTTGAGTTGGGAGGTTTCACAGTGTTCTTGACATAGAGAACAAAGTTGACCTAACTAACAAGCCTTTGAAAGCATTGAGCAGATATTTATTTGTTGGTGTGGTGACTAAGCTCCCTGGGATTTCAGTTGAGGAGGCTCCAGAGTACAAGGGCTGGGCAGCACTTTCCCAAGCCCTGGCTTGTTCTGGGGCACTGGGAGACAGGACAGGAGACAAGGAGCTTGGCTCTGCTGGGAAGGGCACAGCCTGGGTGGGAGAGACCAGCACAGGAGTGCATAAGGTGGGATGTTGGTGTGACCAGCAAGGTGAGAGAGGTTCTCCTGCCTCTCTGCTCTGCCACACTGAGGCCACCTCTGGAGTACTGGGTCCAGTCCTGGGCTCCCAACTTTGAGAGAGACAAGCTACTGGAGGTTACAGAGAGTGGCTGAGAGCCCTGGGGGTGTTCAGCTGGAGCTGAGAGGGGAGCTGAGCGATGCTGAGCAAGAGCTAAAGAGCCCCAAGGGCAAGAGGATGGGGGCCAGAGTCTGGGCAGTGGCTGGATGCAATGTCCTCACCTCTCCAGCAGCCAGGGAAAGGGGCAGCTTTTCCAAGGCTTTGTGCAGTGCAAGGAGCAGACTCTGGTACAGAAGGGAAAACAAAAGAGGTTTTCCTCCTTCCCCTCTGGCCTGCTTCCAGATGACTCAAGATGAAGGCTGCTTTGTTCCCTTGGGTGTCCTCAGCTGAGCAGTAGCTCCCGTGTCTCCTTCCCTTGCCACTTCACTTTTAGTTTCTATTCTGCTGCTGCCAGCAAATCCAGGGAGGGGAGTGGTACAGGGTGTGCTTTCCACAGCCTCTGATGTTTCCCTGGAGCAGGGCAGAGGGACTGCAAACCGTCCTGGCATCTCCAGAGGGTGTTGAGCAGCTAGGGAGCTTCTGTAGGGTGTTGCAAAGCAAAAGTGGTGAGCAGCAGCAGCTGAGGTTGTCCCAGGGCAGGGCTGCAGTCCCTGTGACCCCTGGAGGGGTTTCCAAGCCCTGGAGCTGTGGTGCTGAGGGCCATGGGCAGTGGGTGGATTTGATGAGCTGTGTGGGAGGGGCGTTTATTTGTTTGATTTTTATATCTGGGGTGTTTTTTGTGGTTGTTTTTGTTGGTTGATTTTTATTTTTTCTTTTTTATTTTGTTGGTTTGGGTTTTATTTTTTGGTTGGTTTGGTTTTTTGTTTGGTTGGGGTTTTTTAAATTTTTTTTAAAATGTTTCTTTTCTTCATTTGTTTGTTTGCTGTTTCTTTTCTTCATTTGTTTGTTTGCTGTTTCTTCATTTGGTTGTTTGCTGTTTCTTCATTTGCTTGTTGTTGCTTTTTTCCTGTCCATTTCACCCTGGAAGCTGCTTGTTTATATTTCTCCAAAGCCTGACAACCTTCCCCTGCTCTCCAGAGCTGCTCCTTGCCTCCAGAAGGCTGTGAAGTGCCACTTTCCCTCCCCTGCTCACTCGCCCTCTGCAAATGCTTTTCAGAGAAGAGGGATGACAAAGGAAACAAACCAAAGCCAACCACCAGGCATCTGTAGTGAGTTCCCTGGCAGTTTTCTGGGTGGCTGGAGAGCTGCTGTGGCTGCTGGGGCAGCTCAGCACTGCAGAGCTGCTCTAAAGGGTCACTGTGACCACTGCTCACCACGCTGGGCTCTTTAACTCACTGCTTTTTGCACAGGTCAGGTTTCTTTTTCAAACTGTGTAGCCTGGAAACTGGAAACAGCAGGTGGTTTGTGGTGAAAAGCCAGGGAACATCCTACATGGAATTCATGGAGTGTTAGAGCACTAGAAAATAAGCAGGAATAGCAGCTAAGCAGGTTGGTGTTTGTGTGAGGTGTTTTTGGGGTTTATGAATTAAAAAAAATAGCAGCTGCTTCATAATACATCAGTTATTGAGAGGCAATAAAGTGCTGGCTGTGGATAATATGCAGGATTACTGGGCAAACTCTGGGATTTTCATCCTGCCCTGCCTGAATAAATCAGTAAAAATCCATGTGCATTTGGAGAGGTCTGTGGGTAAGGAACTTGTTGCTGGATTGCAGGAAGAAAACTGTCTAATAAGCCATGATAACAAATCCTCTCTAAACTACAAATAACTATTTTCTTCATGAAACAAGCATCAAACATTATATGACTTTGCATGGTATTAAAATGAATCAGTGGAACAAATACCTTTTTGTTGCCTCACTTGATCTTAATGGCAATTAATTCTGATGAGTGGATTTACACCCTAGAAAGCCAGTGTGCAGGAAATCAGACAGATCTAGAGAGTCTGTGGTTTGGGGGGGTTTGTTCTTGTTTAATTTACTTCTATTTCTTCCTACAAGCTCCTTTGCAGCTAATATCCCTCTTTGGTACTGCACAAGTTCAGTGCTCCAGAGGGAAAAAAAACCCAACCCAACCTTCCAGGTGGGTTTCAAAAGGATTTTCCTTTCAGCAACCAATCTTTGGAAGATTCTTGTGTATTTATCACCGAATCTTCAGTTATTATTTCATATGTGAGAGCTGAAATGAAACCTTAGTTTCTGTTGCTCCTTCATTCCTGTGCTTCTCGTGACTTCCCCAAGCTGCTGTCTGTGAGTTTCTTCTGCCAGGGAGGTGAGTTGCTGGCTGGTTTTGCTGTGCTTTCCCCCCACCTTGCAGTGCATCACCCAGTTAGCTGCAGATGACAGGTCTTGGAAGCTGCTCAGCACAGGGTAAGGTCTGCTGAACAATTGTCTAATCAAACAGACTGGCAAAGAAACCAACAACAACGTTGAAAGTAAAATCAATAGTGCCTCGTGATCGTGGCTTTTTCTGCACTCTCAGGGTCAGGAGCAGCAGAAGAGCTGCAGCAGCACGTGCTCCTAAAAGAGAAGAGCTGATAGAGCTCTGTTTCATTTTTTTATTACCAGCCAAATCCTTTCCCCCACTCAATCACAGCTAGAGAACAACCTTTCTTCCCAGAGTCATCTCGTTCTTTCTTTAGCCCGTTTCTGGTTCCAGGTTTATCTCTGTATGGGTTTAAATTGCTGGCCCCTGCACACAAAATCTGCCTTTTAAATCTTTTGATGCTGCTGCTTTGTAGGCTACTTAAGTTACTAAATATAAACTTAGCAGTGGTCTGCTGACATAATGAGACTAATGAGAGATGATTGAAAAATGCAGGCAGCTGTAGGAGTAGCTGGGGAGCTGGAGTGGGGAACATTGCTCTCTTCACAGGCAGAAGGAGCAGTGTTTTCATCTCCATGAAGGCTCTTTAATGACACTTTAAAGACCCCTTTGAAGAGCTTTGGAGATCCAGAGAACAGTTTCCTGCAGCTTTAGGTAGGCTGCAGTTCAAATATTCACTATTCACACCACAAGTACCTTTGACATCTTATTTTTCTGTATGAATTCCATCTGTGCTAGGAAGAATCTGAAGGGGTGAGAGCTGGGGAATGTGGGGCTGGTGTTTGAGCAGAGTGTGACAAATGGCTCAGAGGAGGCAGGGGCTCATTAGTGCTTTTCAGCAGTCCCTAGAAGTGGAAGAGGAAAGAGCTGAATACAGCAGAGAGCACAGCATCCTAGTTCTCTTCACCTCGGTGCTGGGAGAGAGCTGTTTGAGTACCAGTTAGTTACACAAGGGCCCCACTTTGCCTCTCAAGGAAAAAACAGGATTCTCTGTTAAAGGAAACATAATTTGTTTCATCTGCTTGGCCTGAAAACTAAGTGGTGGGAGGAAATAATCTCATCTGCAAGGAAAATGAAGGTCTGAAGCTCCACCTTCCCACTTTGTTTTCCCAGCCAATAGGTGACAGCATTTCAGATCACTTTTAATACCTAGGAGAAGCAGGAGGATTACAGGGATGATTCTGACAAATCCCAACAGGTTTGGGTTCAAAAAGGCAGCAACATGTGCAAAACACTGAGGCTGAAGGACCAAATCCTTTGATGCCAGAGCTTGAACCCCAGCCTTCTGGGGCTCCTTCCAGATGCACTTGTGAGTCACAAATAAAATGAAGAACTTGTCTATACAAAAAATACCAACCAAAAAACACTTAGAGAACACAGTGCATGAAATATTATAAATAAAAATAAATGGTTGTGTTCAGTGCGTGCAAGGACTTGGGAGTATTTAGTTCACTTCAGTCTCCTTAGAAACACAGAGTGAGGCCAATTATTCCTACTCTGATAGAGTAATTTTTCATGTATGTGTTTCATATTTCTCACAGTTTCTCTACTATATTTCTTAAAGCAATGTCCTTTAAAGCATCTATGTTACGTGAACAGCTGAGTTTGCTCTGGCATTAATGTTCATTTAAAGTTATTTTTACCCCTTTTACCACAGCTCATCAGCCAATATTCAGGGATTTGTAGGTTGCTCTCTACAAGGAGCAGCTATTTAGTAGGTTTTAAAGAATTCCACAACCTGCTGTTTCTGAGAATAGCAGGAAAAAATGAGCCACAGGAGAGCTGGGTACCAGTCTGTCTGGGCCAACCCTGCATGACCCTCACAGGGAAGACCCTTTTCCCCCAATATCCATCCTCTCTGTCAATCTATCCCCTGATGAGAATAAATCTCCATAGAATAATCAATATTCTAGCCAGTGCTTCTCCTGCAAGCAGCTCTCTAGTGCTGAGTGCTGAGACTGGATGTTTCCAGGCAGCCTTCCCCCCACCTCTCAGTGAGAGCAGGGATGGGGCTGCCCCAGCTGCTCCTTCTCAGCAGTGAGCAGGGGGATGAGTCAGAGCTTGTCTTCTTCAACCCAGACTACCTGCCCCTCGTTCCCCAAATGAAGGGAAAATGAAAGTGTTTTCTCCCTGGGTGGTTGTCTACGTGCTGCAGCCTAGGGGGGTGGGGTAGGAGCCACTCCACTTGTGTGTGGTCCCCAGCCAGGTGCTGGGATGGACTCTTCTTTCTATGAACTGCACAGACCTGTGTTTATTCTTAGGTAAGCACAGTCATTTTGGACCAGAGACTTAGTGAGGCAGAACAGATTGGTACCACCACAGGCAATGACTTAGAGCTGTGCTGTTGACTTTCTGTCCACTGCTGAGGTCAGAGGGTCTCCAGGAGTGAGGGGGGTCTGTGTGTCATTGGCAGCAATATCTAAGTGAGCTGTGCATCTCAACCTGGTAGAATTAGCCTGGAGAGAAGGAAGAAATTATTCACACTAAGGGTGGTGGGAGCCTGGCCCAGGCTGCCCAAAGAGGTGGCTGCCCCATCCCAGGGGAGGTTGGGGGGCTCTGAGCACCCTGCTCTGGGTGCAGATCTCCCTGGGGGTTGGACTGGATGGCCTTGAAAGGTCCCACCAGAGGTCCCTTCCCATTCCATGATTCTTACACATGCATAAGCTGAGCTTCTAGTGAGATGAAACCAACATTTTAAGGGAGCATCTTGGATTTCTTTGTAGGTTTTGCAGGAAAAGCAGAAAATGACACAGTTCTATCAGACATGCTTCTGAACTGATATCATTGCCAATCTGCTCTGAATTAGCTACGGATTTGATGGCTTCCAGAGGGGCTCCTTACCCAATGTGGATGCAGTTCACAGCACTGGGTTTTGTGTTTTTTTTTTTCACTGGAAACTTTACCAGTTGTTGCTGTTTACAAAGCAGGAACTGGAGCCTTCATTCATCACCAGGCAGCTGGAGAGGATGCAAACTGGGTGGCTAAATTCCTGAAACCCATTTCTGGGCAGATCCCCTGCTGGGTGTTTTGCAGACACTGTGGGGATATTCATCCCAAGTAAGAGCAAAGCATCACCAGTGTGGGTTCTTTCTCTTTGATTTCTTTCACATCTTTTCTTTGTGCATGTTCCCTGCTCCATCCTTATCACAACAGCCTCGTTTTATGGAGGATTCTGCTAAAACTCAGAGGTGTGGGGGCCCTTAGTGCCCTTCTCTCCCTGTTTGAGGGCAGGGCTGTGCCCTGAAAGATCCCTGTCAGCTGCCTGTGGCTGATAAGCTCCACTGCAAGTCAGCAGGATGGGTGCAATTAAACACAAATGATACTGAGGTGGATTTAGAGTGAAGATTCCTCAAAATGTGGTGCTGCTTAAAGCTTTAAAATGAGTTTCAGCATCACAAGGCGTGGATGCTTTTTGGTGGTTTTGCATATTTTACCATAAGCTTTATTTTCATTACCTGAGAACATCTTTACATAAACATTTGAATATATCTTTCTTTATTCAGCAAGGGTTTTTTTTGGCATAAATTTCCATTTGTATTACCATTCTCCTTATCAGTGTCCTCATTTTTATGGTATTTTTTCAAACTTGATTGAAATCTGGTGTATTTAATCTCCATGGGTGTGGGTCTGATCCCTCAGCCTGTCTGCTCACCAGCTCCTGTTGACTGTGGTGGGAGCTCTTTCTAGAGAAGATTGGCAGAAATCAGCCATATAATTGAATCCTTCTCCTCCCTCATGAAAAACTCCTGTCCAATGCTCAGTCTTTGCAAAAACTTCTCTAAACAAACTGAGGAAAAGAAGAACCAAGAGTTGAAAGAGACCACCCAAAGCCCTCGAGCCAAAACAAGTGTTACCCATCTCCTTTGCCTTCATTCCAGAACTTGCATCCTCACTCCCACATCTAGGAAGAGGAAAGAAGACCACAGTTAGTAATGATTGCCAGAGGTCTTCAGCAAAAATAAAGTGAAAAAGACATTTGTGGACCACTTCTCCACGACAGGCAGAGCCTGACTCTCCTTTTTGTGGTGTTGATTTACAGCAATTTGGGCTTAATCTGTTTTAACAAAGCAGTCACATTGCAGGAGAACTTGCTGCTGGCAACGTGGGATTGTTCCCACATGTTCCCTCCAACATCTGCCTGGTCTGTGGAGCTAAAACTGCTCCTTTTCCTATAGGCACTCCATGGTTGGAGTGAATGGTGGTCTGTGGAAGCTGGGGAGATGCCTCCAGAACAAGGTGTCACTGGAAGATGCCCAGTGGAAGCAACTAAAGGGGATGAAATAACTGCTGGTGGTCTGTCCTCATGCTGGTGGTCTGTCCTCCCTCTGCTGAGCCACAGCTTTCCCTTGGTGGAGGAGTTGGAGGTGCAGCAAACACCCCAGCTCCCTATCAGGGAGCTTCATGCCACCTTCCATCTGTCTGAGAACAGGCAAAACAAAGCACCCAAGGGCACAGAGAGGTTGTGGAGTCTTCTCTGGAGGCTTTCCAGCCCCACCTGGATCTGTGCCTGTGTGGGCTGCCCTGGGTGTTCCTGCTCTGGCAGGGGGGGTTGGATTTGATGCTCTCCAGAGGTCCCTTCCAACCCCTACAATTCATGTGTGAGTGATGTGAATTGGAGCATTAAATGGTTTGTGACACGATGATATCTGGACAGCAGCAGCACTGAGCTCAGGTCCACGCTGGTACCTTTGTGTCTGAAATGTGTGCATGCAATTATACAAAAAAACCCTATTTTATTTGCTTTGTCATTGGTCCAAAGGGTGTAGAAGGTGCTTCTGTAATTAACTTATACTGATTTTTTGTGAGGGCTTATTCAAGCCCAAAGAACTTGCAGCTTGAACTTTAAAAGCTCTTTATAAATGCTGATAGTCTGACCTGCAGCATGTATTCATCCTCTCCCTGATATCTTTTTGCCTGAGATAATGAACAGCTTTCCTTTTCCCTTTACTGAAAATGCAGGAATCGTTCATGGAGTGGGATTTAGCAAGGTAAGGTGTGAGGTGGGGGGACTGCTGGTGGGAAATCCCACCATCATCATGATCCTGATTGGAAGAGACTGAAATAGGCATGTAGGAAAAGGTAAAAAAAAAAATAAAAAATCAGTGAATTCTGAATTTACAAATTCAGCAAATTTTTTTTTAGTGATTTTTTTAAGTTAAATTTAGTGAATTCAGAAATTACAAATTTAGAACAGGAATCACACTTGACTTCTTGGAGGCTCTATCCAAGAGCTTTAAAGATGGCAAAATTGGGCTCTTGGTAGCTGTTCCCTGCAGGGAGGAACTCAGCTCATTTAGTTTGCTGTTGTGTTTGGAGGGAAAAATCTTTTTTCTTCCACTTCTAGATTTGTTGCCATGCTCTATCCTACTTTTTTTTTCCCTGTGCAGTTTATGGTGCTGCCTGTTTTGTAGAGGCACAGTTGATTTCAGGTCATTCTCTTGTTTTCTTGAAAGGCAGCTCTCCTTGTCTGTGAGCATATTTAGACATTTTCCTTAAGAGGAGAATGAGATTAAGGTCTGTGCTGCTATCTCAGTCTCTAGGGCTTCAAATCAGGAACTTATGAGTGTGCTTAGGATTTAAAAATAAAGCTAAAAATTAGAATATGATGCCACACAAAACTAGATGAGATTTCTTTGATATCTATGTGTTAAATGGAATTGATTTCCTTTGATACATAGATCTGTGTGAGAAGTGTGCAAAGGTTGAATTATTTCTTGTTGTACTGCTCTAATAGGTGTCCCCAGGGGATTTTAAGGCACCTTTTGAAATCAGTCTGGGACAAAATCCAGGGTGCCAGTAAGTCAGTGTCAAGGTTTTATTTCAAGCAGCATTAGTGGGTTATTTTCAGGTCTGCCCTCCTGAACGTTTCTTTTTTTTGTATGTGATGTATGAAAGCAAATTATTTTTATAGAAATACAGACCTGAAACCTGTGGTTTTGTTTTCAGATTTAACAAATCAAGTGGAGACAGTTGGGCTGAAGCTGCAGAAGGTAACAGCTGAGATGGACCACTACAAAAAGCTGCTGATGTAAGAGGGCCCTTTGCTGGGTTGTTTCTCCACCACATAAAACCCTAAACAGGACTTTTTCTTTTCAGGGAGCATTGCTTGTCCTGATGATTTGAGAGGTTTGTGACCAGCAGAGAGAATATTTTCTCTTCCCACGTGTCTGTAACCCCCTGACTGAGCAGGTCTGTCTGTGGAGGCAGGACACATCTTGTGACACCCACAATAACTTCTGGATTTAAAACGCGTGTGGAAAATCAAATTTTAGGTCGTAGCTTCGGGGTGGAGAGAAGGGTGAGATGAAACTCATCAGAGGCTTTAGTATTGAATCAGTGACTATAATTTGGTTTTTTTTTAGTCACCTCCCAAATGTACATTTGCTGTTGAGTCCTCCAGCACGCCGTGGCAGATTGCAGTGGGACTGCCTGCTGCCTGGATTGTCAAGCCAGAGCATGCAAACCCCAAATTAATAGAGCAAAAAATAGAATGCCATCAAAAATGTGTGTGAGCTCACTGGAGCACGCTGACTGGGAAGTGAGCACTGGGAGGGGAAAGCTCAGCTTGCTCCATCTCCAGCCCACCCAAAAGCTGCTCTGCTCTGTCCTGCTTCCAGCCACCACCGCCCACGGAGTGAGGGCAGAGCAGAAATGAGACTGTCAGAAACTGAGGGAAGAAGAAGAAAAACCCAACCCTCCTCTTTTTAAACACCCTTGTGCTGTTGTGCTTAATGCTCTGAGGCTGCAGGTCCTCACCTCTGCAAGCTGCAGGAGCTGGGATCTGAATGCTGCCTGTACTGAAAATCCTCCTGGCTTGCCCGTGGTGTGCAAAGTCATTTGGGAACAGCAGCACTTGATTATATTATAACACTTAATAACTCACTGTTGAAAATGAAATGTACTCTTTCAATTATGAAGCTGGAGAGTAATGGGCTGGTGCTGCCAGTCTGCAGACCAGCCACCATCAGGCTTTTATGGTGTGTTGCCCTGAGGTTTAAGCAAGGATTCATTCTTGTGTGATGTGTGCTTTCTGCTTTCAGTTCCTGCATTCAGAGGGTCTGATGGTAATGAGTTGCAAATATTTGGGATGCTTAGCAACAAAGCATTTTAATGATAATACAAGCATTGAGTATGAAAAAAAAAAGGAATTAAAAAAAAAAAGATGTCGTGAACACAGTTAAATAAACAGCAAAAGGTTTCCAAGAGTAATATTAAAATCTCAATGTAATGTGGGTACAGTTTAATAAAATAACTTATTCTCTGTTTAAATGTAAATACAAAGCCTAACCATGGATATTAATTGCTGAAACCATGACATAATGACAAGGAACCTGCAAAGTTTCCAGCCCTCTTGCTTAACTATATTGTTAATTTCTTCATTTTTAGTCCTACTTTGGAACTTCCATCAGTGTGGCAGGATCTCTTGGTGTTCTGAGTGATCCTGAGTTAGGCTGAGATCACCTTGGAAGTGAATTCCAACAACTGCAGGTCAATCCCAGGAACTGAAAGTGCTTTTTGTTTGCTGTTTGCCTTTTAACTGAAATAGAAAATAAAAGTTAGGTGAGACAGCAAGAAATTATCTTCAGGTCACTGCGTGAGTCAAGGCTGTTGTTTCTTTGGACAATATCTGTTGATTTTATTTCTCTTTTTTTTTTTTTTTCATGTTTTCTTAGGGTGAAATCAACAGAACTTGATGCGTGTCAAAACGAGCTGAAAAAAATGAAATACGAAAATGGAATTTTTGAGTCAAGGTAAATGCTGAAATTCTATCCCATCCCATACCCATGTCAGAGCAGCAAGAGCAAAAATTGGATTATTGTAGTGTCATTTTGTGGATATGTGTAGAGTGGTTTTGAGTTCCACTCAGGAGATTTAACTGCACACAGAATACACACGGTGGGGTTTATCAAACTTTTCTTGTCCAGGTGCAAACGTTTTCAGTTTAGTTTCTGTCTGTAAATATGAATATAGTGACTCTGGTACTTTTTTGTTCCATCTGTAGGCTCACTAAAGAGCTGAAGGAGAAGGAGGAATCTCTTCAGATTTGCCAACAGGTGTGCAAACACTTGCAGGAAGAGGTGGCTGAGAAAGAAAGGAGAGAAGAAGATCTGAAACGGAGAACTGGCCGATCAGAAAGTGAACTGGAAGCTCTTCAAGCTCTTCTGAGACAAGCAGAGGAGGAGGTGATGATGCTGAAACAGGAAAGGTAATGGGAGCAGCAGCACCACGGGCTCAGCAGTGAGGAGTGTAGCTTTGCAGCTGGGCAGACTGGGAGAGACCTACTGGTCCCAGCTCGGTGTTCTGCATGGGACAGCCCTGCCCTGCACCTGCCCTCTCTCATCTCCTGCTTTTAGGGCCAAACTCCTGACATTTTAGAATTGACCTGATGGATTTTTAAAATATTCATACAGGATACACAAAACTTGAATGGAAAAGGCAAAAAAAAACCCAGAAAAAACACTTGCTGGAGTGTGTGGACAACTTCCCTCTGCTCTGGTCTTCCCTGGAAGCTCATCAGATGCCACCCAAATCACCCTTGTCCCTGTAATTACTTTTCAGAGGTGGAAAAGAAAGCTCTGAGCTGCTGAGGGTTGTTTTTCCTGGAGTGGTGTCCAGTCTGACTTTGTTTCACACCTCAGCAACTTAAATCACAGTTTAGAAACTGCTTGGAGTTCAACCTGCATATCCAGGTTTATTCCTGGTTTAAGTGTCCTCCTGATAAATTTTCAGTTTACTGATGAATTAACTAGTCTTTCCTGGGGGAAACAGCAAGTGCTGAAGACAGAGCTATAAGTTATTTGTGTACAAATGAAAATCTCTTCAGAAAATTGGCTTTTGGAGAAGATAAGCAGTTGCTGAGTGACGTGCACCAAGGGACATGAAGCTGTTTTCATGTTGAAGGGGTTGGGATATTCCCTGTACTTTCAGTCCCTGCCTGAAAAGCCATTCCATGGTAATATCAGAATATTTCCTGTAAAGGGCAGATACTGAGTTATTCCAGTTGCTAATAATCCAAGTTAAAAGAATTTAAACTCTCCAGGGCTTCTCTGCAAGCCTCACATAACAAACAGTGACTCTATAGACAGCACTTGGTGGTTTTAATTCCAAACCTAGTGCAGGTCTTTAATTAATTCCAACAATACTCTGTGCTCATTAAATGCAACAGCTCCTGCTTTGACTATTCTAACAGTTTATCAGTGCTCTTCAAAATTCCACTGGAGAAATACTCAAGATGTTTGAGGTTTAAATAGGTGCATGTGGAAGAAAGAGCAACTGGAGGGGTTTTCTGTCAAACAGCAGTTTGATAAAGCATGTGATGGCCTTTCATGCAAATGCTAGGCAGTGATCAGTGTGGTGCATCCAGGCAGGGCAGAGTACTAAAAGAGGAAAAAAAAAACCCAAGGAGCCTTTGCCACAAAGGATTTAACTGGAAGAAAATGTCACATTAATGGTAGGGAGGTGAAACATGGCAAGTTCCACCTCAACATGAGGAGAAACTGCTTCCCTGTGAGGGTGCAGATCCTGCCACAGGCTGTGGAGTCTCTCTGGGGACTTTCCAACCCCACCTGGATCTGTTCCTGTGTGGGCTGCCCTGAGTGCTCCTGCTCTGGCAGGGGGGTTGGATTTGATGCTCTCCAGAGGTCCCTTCCTGCCCCCCGCATCCTGTGATCCCGGATCCGGACAGAGCGCGTGTTTCCATCCCAGTTTTTGTGGTTTCCAGGGAGTTAATGCTGATTTCTCATCAGAACAGAACAGAGCAGCTGCAGGAGACACTGAGGCAGAAGATGAGGAACGAAGATAACTGGAGGGAGAAGGTAATGCTGGGTGTGCAAGTTGGCACCTCTCTGATTTCTTCTTCCTTCTGAGCTTTCAGTCGTGTTGACTGTCACGGGTGGGCACGGCGAGGCAGGTGCCTGGCTCCTCATCACTGCTGCTCTGGCTAGGAGGAGCTCTGATGGGTGATCTCTGCACAGCTTGGAACTGAATGCAAAAGGCATTTGGTCTCAGGGCTTGGCAGCTCTTCATGTCTCATGTAGACTCTCCAGGTTTCAGGGTGTTGGCAGGCTGCCTGTGTTAGCAGTGTGGTCCCCTCAAACAGCAGGTGTGAGGAGCAGCACTGAGCCCACTGAACCTCTGCTCCTTGAGCCTTTGGCTCTGCTCTGCAGGACACACCACTTCTGCCTGGAGTCTGGCTCATAGAATCAGCATCATTTGGGCTGGAAAAACATGAACCCAGCATTGCCAGAGCACCACTGCCCCATGGCCCTCAGCAACACAGCTCCATGGCTTGGAAACCCCTCCAGGGATCACAGGGACTCCACCCCTGCCCTGGACAATGTCCTCAAAGTCCTGCTGGGAGTGAGGGACCCAAAACTCACCCCAGGATTCAAGGTGCTGCCTCCCCAGTGGGGACAATCCCTGCCCTGCTCCTGCTGCCCACACTGGTGATGACACAACCAGGGTGCTGGTGGCTTCTTGTCCTCCTGGGCACTCTGTGGCTCTTCTCCAGCCACCTGCCAACCAACCCTCCCAGGTCCTGCTCCACTGGGCACCTTCCAGATGCTGTGAAATTCTGAGCTGGAGTCTCCAACTAGGACTGCAGAGTCCAGCTGCCAATCTCTTCCAGTATGATTTGGAAATCTGTTTATCATTAAAAACTTTGAGCATGTGAACTTTGCTTTCTCAATCTGCAGCTTTTTTAAATGAGCACCCAAAATACCTCAAATTCATTATAAGAATTGAAAGGTAATAAAAGAAAAATTGAAGGGGGTTTTGAACAAGAACTCTGACTTCTCTGGTTGAAGCCTGACATAATTGGGGACTCAAATTCCTCTCTTTTTTATGAGCAGTGCCTGAAAGCTATTTAGTCTCAGGAGAAGTTTGGACTCCTGGCAATTAAGCTCAGTTCCCTTTCTGTTCAATTGTCTTACCCTCTCTGGGATGTAATTTTAGAAGGAGGTCACAGAGCAGTGCTCAGCCTGACATTAACTCAGGAGAGAGGCTGTGACAAGTGCTGGGGAGCAGGCACAGCCCTGGTGGCATGGCCATTAAAACCCTCTGAATGCTGAGAGCTCCACAAACCTTCTCCTCAGACAGTTCTCCTTGCCTGGGGTCAGTGAGCTGCTGTGGAAGGATCCAGTGCTCCCATTTTTTGTTTGAAATGCAGTGGTTTGAATGGAGCAAACAACAAAATCTCTTTTACAAAAGAGATTTGCACTCATCTTTTTTAATTAATTAATCAGGGGAGTGTGAGTGGTTTTAAAGCAATTAATAGTCATGATGCTTTCTGCTCAACTGCCATTTGATTTCCACTTCTGGTTATTAACTTAATGAAGTTTTGAGTGTTAAATGTGAAAAATGCTTCTACAGGCTCCAAAATCAGCTCAGGTTTTTATTCTGCCTTGAGATTTTTTTCTTAGTCTTTGTAATCAAGCAGCCTCTGGAATAACATGTAGAGTTCATAAACTTGGTTTCCTATGATTAGAATCACAACTCCCACATCTAATAATGTAGAAAATATCTCTCTAATAACATTACTACTACTAATTATCATCAATATCTATTATCTAATTGAGGACGTACTGCAAGGGGGGAGGTCCCTTCCAACCTGGGCATTATCTGATGATCTATTATCTATTGTTATTGTTGAGCTATATTATCTATTATCTGTTGTTATTATAATAATAATTATTATTATCNACACTGAGGCAGAAGATGAGGAACGAAGATAACTGGAGGGAGAAGGTAATGCTGGGTGTGCAAGTTGGCACCTCTCTGATTTCTTCTTCCTTCTGAGCTTTCAGTCGTGTTGACTGTCACGGGTGGGCACGGCGAGGCAGGTGCCTGGCTCCTCATCACTGCTGCTCTGGCTAGGAGGAGCTCTGATGGGTGATCTCTGCACAGCTTGGAACTGAATGCAAAAGGCATTTGGTCTCAGGGCTTGGCAGCTCTTCATGTCTCATGTAGACTCTCCAGGTTTCAGGGTGTTGGCAGGCTGCCTGTGTTAGCAGTGTGGTCCCCTCAAACAGCAGGTGTGAGGAGCAGCACTGAGCCCACTGAACCTCTGCTCCTTGAGCCTTTGGCTCTGCTCTGCAGGACACACCACTTCTGCCTGGAGTCTGGCTCATAGAATCAGCATCATTTGGGCTGGAAAAACATGAACCCAGCATTGCCAGAGCACCACTGCCCCATGGCCCTCAGCAACACAGCTCCATGGCTTGGAAACCCCTCCAGGGATCACAGGGACTCCACCCCTGCCCTGGACAATGTCCTCAAAGTCCTGCTGGGAGTGAGGGACCCAAAACTCACCCCAGGATTCAAGGTGCTGCCTCCCCAGTGGGGACAATCCCTGCCCTGCTCCTGCTGCCCACACTGGTGATGACACAACCAGGGTGCTGGTGGCTTCTTGTCCTCCTGGGCACTCTGTGGCTCTTCTCCAGCCACCTGCCAACCAACCCTCCCAGGTCCTGCTCCACTGGGCACCTTCCAGATGCTGTGAAATTCTGAGCTGGAGTCTCCAACTAGGACTGCAGAGTCCAGCTGCCAATCTCTTCCAGTATGATTTGGAAATCTGTTTATCATTAAAAACTTTGAGCATGTGAACTTTGCTTTCTCAATCTGCAGCTTTTTTAAATGAGCACCCAAAATACCTCAAATTCATTATAAGAATTGAAAGGTAATAAAAGAAAAATTGAAGGGGGTTTTGAACAAGAACTCTGACTTCTCTGGTTGAAGCCTGACATAATTGGGGACTCAAATTCCTCTCTTTTTTATGAGCAGTGCCTGAAAGCTATTTAGTCTCAGGAGAAGTTTGGACTCCTGGCAATTAAGCTCAGTTCCCTTTCTGTTCAATTGTCTTACCCTCTCTGGGATGTAATTTTAGAAGGAGGTCACAGAGCAGTGCTCAGCCTGACATTAACTCAGGAGAGAGGCTGTGACAAGTGCTGGGGAGCAGGCACAGCCCTGGTGGCATGGCCATTAAAACCCTCTGAATGCTGAGAGCTCCACAAACCTTCTCCTCAGACAGTTCTCCTTGCCTGGGGTCAGTGAGCTGCTGTGGAAGGATCCAGTGCTCCCATTTTTTGTTTGAAATGCAGTGGTTTGAATGGAGCAAACAACAAAATCTCTTTTACAAAAGAGATTTGCACTCATCTTTTTTAATTAATTAATCAGGGGAGTGTGAGTGGTTTTAAAGCAATTAATAGTCATGATGCTTTCTGCTCAACTGCCATTTGATTTCCACTTCTGGTTATTAACTTAATGAAGTTTTGAGTGTTAAATGTGAAAAATGCTTCTACAGGCTCCAAAATCAGCTCAGGTTTTTATTCTGCCTTGAGATTTTTTTCTTAGTCTTTGTAATCAAGCAGCCTCTGGAATAACATGTAGAGTTCATAAACTTGGTTTCCTATGATTAGAATCACAACTCCCACATCTAATAATGTAGAAAATATCTCTCTAATAACATTACTACTACTAATTATCATCAATATCTATTATCTAATTGAGGACGTACTGCAAGGGGGGAGGTCCCTTCCAACCTGGGCATTATCTGATGATCTATTATCTATTGTTATTGTTGAGCTATATTATCTATTATCTGTTGTTATTATAATAATAATTATTATTATCATTATTATTTTCTACTTCAAGGATTTTACAGATATCCTGGTTTTAAGCCTTAGTGAGGATTTGTGCCCAGAATCAGTTATATTTTGATTTTTACAATCAACGGAAAATCTTTCCAAGTTGTCTTTTCCCCAGAAAAAAAAAAAAAGTCAGAGGGATTTGTTATATTTTTCCTCATAATTTAGTGTGTGGAATTGGATAATTGTAACTAAGCTCATTCCTGCTAATAATTGTGAGTAATCAGGCATGTTTAATGTGCCTTTCACCTCCCTGCCACGTGCTGCAGTGAAGTGTTTGAACTCAGCCTGCAGAAATTCCTGATGACCAGAGTGGTTTAGGAAAATATTTTTTCAAAACACAGCCTTCAGTATTTCCTCTTAAAAAAAACTAAAGAAAAGCCCAGGCTTTTCTTTTCAGGAAATTAAGGCTGAATTTTCAAATTTGAATTTTAAATACACCAGATCCCTTAAGAACTGGGAGATTTTTACCCCCAAGTTGCAACTCTTTTGTCTCTCCAGAGCTACAAACACTTTAAATGCTAAATTGTTATTCCCTGACCAGGCTGAGTGGCAGAGCATGAATAAAAAACTGATTTTATAAGAGTTAATGTCTTTAGAGTCAAGTATTGAGCCTTATGGCCTATTTTTTAGCACAGTAGATGTCATTTACTGTGAACTGTTTCCTTTTGCTGCATTGGAAAATAACAATGAGCTGAGTTTTAACCTCCAGAGCAAAATAATCATCTATTTTCAGAACCTGGTAAGGAATTTTACAATGCAGTGCACTCACCATGATTTAGCATGAAGGCCAAGTGGCTGCACTGAAGCATCCAGCACCACCTGGGGCTTGTGAGACAACCTGAGCTGGTGGGAAGCAGAGATTCTGTGCCTGAAACCTGCTTGTTCCACAGATGGAGATCGACCTGGCTAAAGGGGAAGCTCGACACATAGAAGAAATCCTGAAAGTCAAGGAAGAAGCAAGAGTGGAGCTGGACATTGAGAGACAAAAGCAGCAGGAGCTAATCACCAAATACCAGCAGGATCACGAGGAGCTGCAGAAGAAGGTGTGTGGCACCCAAGAGAAAGGTTTTGTGGCAGTAGGTAGTGTCAGCTTTTAAAAAATAGTGTGTGAAGGAGTAAAATCTTCTCTCTGTGTAGTCCTGTGTCTAGAGGATAATTAAGACTGGGGAAAAAAATCCAGCATTTCTTACACAAGCTAAAAAATAACATGAGTGTGGAAATTCTTCCTTGTCTCACAGGGCTCACTTCTCTCCACAGACTGTAGCTAGTTATTTTTTAACCACCCTCACCAGGCTGGACAGTTTCAGCCTCTAACAGGTTGTCACAAAGCCACCCACACTCCTTTCTCCCTTCCCAGGTTAATTCAGCACCAGTGGGTGAGATCCCATGGCCAGCTCACGTGTTGGTGGCTGCAGCACAAGACCCACAAGTCTTACATAGAAATTGAAAACTGCAGCTCTAACCTTTGTTTTCCAAAGATTTAACACGTTTCTTGAGAGTTCTGGGGTGAAAAAAAAGTCAAATACATCTCATGAAAGGATGTTCTCTCAAATAAATTTGCTGAAATGATGTTCTCTCAAATCCACTACATTACACTGTGGTTTAAAGAGCTGGAAGGAACAGTTTGGCTCAGTTGCCTTCACAAATATTTGACTATGATTTTAAACCCCTGAAGAGATGCAGCAAGGAAGTTCAGTTTCCCCATTTTTACCTCTTTATGATCTTGGATATACTAATTAATCTCTCTGTTCTGAGGGAGTGTTGACTCATTTACAGCTCCCTGATATCCTTGGAGGGTGTTCTGTAAATTCAAAGGCTTTCTGGGGGCCCCGGGGACATCTGTGTTTGCATTTGTATTTTCTTTTTTCCTGAAGTCAACATTTGTCTGCTAATTAATTCTACATATCTAACGATACCCACGGAATGTAGAGTTAACAGTTTTTGTCTGACCTGATGCAGATCCCAGAATTAATATCCAGTGCCACCAACAGCTTAAGGATGGAGACAGAAAGTCTTGAAAAGAAGCTGCAAGATGCCCAGGTCAAACTTGCAGAGAAAAAAGAAGGAAAGGAGAAGGAAATTCAGAGCCTTAAGAAACTGATTACTGAACTTGAATTTCAGCTGACCATGGAAAAGAACAATAATGAATCATTTCTGGATAACATGAGGAAAGAAATAAAGCACAAGTCAGATGAACTGGAAAAATTAACCCAGGAGAGGACACAGCTGATTCACAATCTGAGTCAAGTTCAAGAGGAGGTAGGAACATGACTGAGGAAACGCCTTGTTATTTTTGACTTAGAGACATGTGATGTCTAAGGTCACTCAGAGCACCCCTGTTTCAGACCCAGTTCTTTACTGGTTGAAAAACCCACTGAAATGAAAAGATTTCAAATCATCATTTCCAAAACAGGTGATAAGCCAGCACTGAAAATAGTGTCTTATTTAAAAATATCTATTTTTTCAGGTCCTGCAAGACATTTATTTCTTTGTCTCTAGCCTCACATCATACAACAAAACATTCTTCATGTTTTCCAAGTGGCAGACACGGACATTCCTCACTCTGGGAGCCAGACAGCAGCAAAACTCCCAGTAATCTGATGTGTTTTGGAGATAATTTGTAAGAAACCCCTTCAAACCATCCCCAGGGCTGAGAGAGGACACGGCCCTGTCCTCACCAGGGGCAGAGGGCTGGTGTCCCACCTCCCACACGTGTTCTGCAACACAGGAATGCCTCAAAAACTAATCAAATGTGAAGAGAAATGTGACCAATGGATGTTCTTACCACAGGCATTTGCTGAATGTTTGGAATAGGATGGGAAGGGAGGAGAGCAAGCTGTACTGCTCTGAGAAATGGGAGAGCAGTGAAGTCAGGGACTGGAGATAAGATTAGACTGGAATGTCTGAAGTAATTAAGTGGCAGGAAAAAAAAAACAACAACCAACCAACCCCTGGTAAACAGTGGAAATGAAACTCTTCAATGGGAATGAGGGCTTGGGTGGATATTTATTTCTTCCTTGAAAAAGCTTTGGAAATGCAGTGAAACTAAGAGTGATGTTGGCAGGTGTGTCCCATGACTGTAAAAAGTCTCTTGGAAGACAATCCCTCATCAAAGATTGGTGGGGAACTTCAGCAGAGGAAGGAACCTGTTGTCCCCACCCTTGAGATGCCACCAGCTCTGCTGATGCATTTAGGTTTCTCCACTCTGAACCAAGAGGGCCTGAATTCTGTTGGGAAATGAGGAGAGTGGTTGAAAAATGGAAACTGGTTTGAAGATAAATTTCACACCAGGGAACTTCCCTCAGATTTACACCCAGCACTTCCCAAATCACACAGACGTTTGGGGTGGCAGAGAACTTTCAGTTCATGGAGTCCAACCATCCCCCAGCAGGGCACCACTGCCCCATGGCCCTCAGCACCACAGCTTGGAAACCCCTCCAGGGATCACAGGGACTCCACCCCTGCCCTGGGAGGAAAGAAATTGTTCCTCAGCTCCAACCTAATCCTCTGGGGCACCTTGAGGCTGGTTCCTCTTGTCCTGTCCCTTGTTCCAGGGGAGAACAAATGCTTCTGTGACTCTGGAATGCTGAGGGATGCTGGATTGCTTGTCCTGGTGTCTGTGTCCCACGGGGACATCATCTACCTGATTACTGGGGAAATACTAAAGAACACCATCAGAAAAATCACAAAATTCATAGAACCGTGGAATGGCGGGGGTTGGAAAGGACCTCTGGGGATCATGGACCATGGAACTTCGTGCCTGAGGTGTTTTGTCCATGCAGCCTGTGTTTCCCTTTGCAGAACACCCTCCTCCAGGAGACGGTGCGCCGGGAGTGCGGGGAGCGCTACGAGCTGACGGCGGCCTTGGCCCGGGCCAGGGAACAAGTGCTGCAGCTCAAACAACTCACTGGAAACTTCCCCTTACCGACGACTTCTCGGGCTCAGGGCAGCCCCACCTTCTCCTCCTCACACCCCACGGGGACACCGATGGAGCTCACGGGTCACTTGGGCATTTCCAGGCCCGCTCGGGACTCCCGACCTTGGAGGCCTCGGCCGCACCCCCGCGGGTCGGGGAGGCCTCGCTGAACGAGCCCTGGGATGAGGAGGCAGCTCAACCAGCTCTGATTCCCTCAGAAGCCCAACCAGGACTCCCATCTTTGCTGCTGAGACCCGTGTGTTGATTCATTTCGTGCAGCTTTCACTTCACATGGAGTTTACTTGGCTTTTGGTGCCATAAAGCTCCTTAGCCCCCTGCCCGGCGGTGTCAGCTAGGGAGGAAAGGGAGAAAGGAAAGAGTTTTCTCGCCCAAAGGAGCCCAACTTCAATACGTATCATTAAAATAACAGCTGATTTCAAACAATCTTTTTTCCCTACCCACTTCATTGCAGGTTTCCTGGGTTTTTTTTCCTGTTTTCCTGGGGTTTTTCCATTTTCTTGGGGTTTTTTTCCTGTTTTCCTAGGATTTTTCCATTTTCCTGGGGTTTTTTTTCCTGTTTTCCTAGGATTTTTCCATTTTCCTGGGGTTTTTTTCCTGTTTTCCTGGGGTTTTTTTGTGCTTTCTTTCCTGATTGATTTTTTTTCCTGGTTTTTTTCCTGTTTGTTTTTTTTTTTTTTTTTCGTTTTCCTGTTTTTTGTTTGGTTGGTTTTTTTCCTGTTTTCCTGGTTTTTTTTCTGTTTTCCTGTTTGTTTGTTTTTTTCTGCTTTCTTTCCTGATTTATTTTTTTTCCTCGTTTTTTTCCTGTTTGTTTTTTCCTTTTTTTTTTGTTTTCCTGTTTTTTGTTTGGTAGGGTTTTTTTTTTTCCTGTTTTCCTGTTTTTTTCTGTTTTCCTGTTTATTTGGGGGTTTTTTTTCTGCTTTCTTTCCTGATTGATTTTTTTTCCTGTTTGTTTTTTTCCTCTTTTTTTTTCGTTTTCCTGTTTTTTGTTTGGTTGGGTTTTTTTCCTGTTTTCCTGTTTGTTTTTTCCTTTTTTTTTTTTCCTGTTTTCCTGTGTTTTTTCCTTCTTTCCTGTTTTATTTTTCCTGTGTGGTCCAGAGTTTGATCCCAGCGTGTTTATACTGCAGAAAAGGTGGGGTGTTTACCCATAGACCCTTCAGCTGGCTGGAGACCACCATGGATGTGCAAAGCAGCCCGTCCCCCTCCAGTTGGTACCTCCAGTGATGGATCATCCCCAGCTCCATGTGGTAGCCACTGCTCCCCTGCCTCAAACAGGGCAGAAGTGCTCAGGACCAGGCTGG
>VYZU01028914.1:6049-16534 GCA_013401355.1 Ceyx cyanopectus | reverse complement strand
GTTATGGAATTCAGATTTAATAACAGCTTTAACCTTTTAGTTTGTTGAAAAAAATACCACTGAAATGGCAAAAAGTCAAAAATACAGAATATGAACTTTGAGCTGTATTTGAAATTGTATTTTTATAATGGTTTGATGGAAATTTTATTGACACATCAGGTATCATATAATCTTTTGAATCTTTTAAAATATTTTTTTGGCATTTTTCTCAGTGTTCATTAAATATGGGTTTTTTACAAGTCTGTACAAGAAATAAAAAACATTTTGAAACATCAGCAAAGCCTGGCTTCACAGAGGTTTATTATTTAACAGCAGTTATTCATCAGCTATGTATAACTTTTAGTCTTATTGTGTCTCATACCAACTGTTTAATTTCAGAGAGCTTAGCTGTGTTAAGACAAAATAATTTCACAAACATAGGGAATATTGTGACAGTCAGCCCTGTCAATGAAATTGTTACCTCAGAGCAGAATGATATTGAAGATGTATAACACAGAACAAGATTCTGAATGCAGGTACCCTCTAAAAAGAGAAATTAAACCTTTGCTGATCACATTATAGGCAATATGAACATGCACAAAACTTTCTTTCTTAGCCTTTATTTGCATACATTTAAGTGTAGAAATGATCAGATTTTTTTGTTGTTTGTTTTTAGGACCATCATGCCCCAGCATTAACTCTCATTAAGTAGCAATTCTGATAGTTAATTGTAATTTGGGCTACCACAGTGGGCTGGAACAGCACAATGTGTCTAACACATTTAGGACAAATTCAGCTTATTAAGCCTAATTAAATATATTTTAACAGGATTTAGCAGCATNACATTGTGACATTCAATAGCATGACATTGAATTGAGGCAGCGTGATGAGACACAGCCCACATACACTGGTCATTGCCACTTCCAGAAATGACAGCATAAAAAGATTTCTAAGATTTATTTTCATCTCTCACACTCAATAGAGAACAGTGATCTTGACACCCACATGCCTGACACAGTGCTGGGTGATGAATTGAAGACAATGAAATAACATTATCTCACATTGAGAAATAGAATTACTTTTGAAAATATCATTATTTGAATCAACTATACCTTGATTTATCTATTACCATGAAATCATGCCTCCACATTTTATAAATCAAGTGTTACAGTGGAGATTACTTTTAACCAGTAGAACCAACTAATAATTTTAGACTGAGTCAAATAATATAATTTTTCAACAAAATATTCACAATACTTAAATATGTTTTGCTTTAACTTTTGCTTCTGTAGTCCTTCTCAAAAGAAGGTTAGTTACTCTAAACCAAACATGGATTTTACAGCCCAAAAAGATGGGGAGAACCCATTGAGTTGCACCGACAAGTAGAAGGCAAGATGAAAACCATCCCTCCCAAACTATTCTTCAAGAACCAAGTCATTATAACCTGCTTCCCCCTTTGCATTTGCTTGGCTGTCATGTCCTGGCACATTGAAGATGTCAGACCTCAGCCTGTTCTACAGCTACTGCCAACACTGTACGTGCAAGGAAAAGATGCAACTTATAGAAGCCCTCAGTGTCATCACACGGTGGTGTGCATGTCTGGCACCCCTGATCCCCAGGTGGCTTGGTAGGTCAAGTAGGGTTCTTGACCTTTCTTTGCCCTGGACCAAGAGCTCATTACCTGCTTGCTTTCAAGCAGATATTTAGCACCTTTGTCACTGTGTTTTATCACATTATCAGGACTTGGATGATGCAGCTGAATCAGGTCCCTGGAGCTTGAATAGAGAGCTGGGACTCAGAGTGTCTGTAATGTTAATTTAATTTTCACAGCTTCAATTAGGTTTTGATTTAATGCAGTTGTTTCAAAGTCTCTCTACAAAACTGAAGTCTTGATGTACTCTGTGGAAGGCATTATTAGAAATATGTTAAATTAAGCTTCAATATAAAGCTGTAGGCACTACAAGAGACAGTTCTCGTGGCATAATGAGCTGTTCTGAGGCATTTGCTCTGACTGGCCCTCCAAGTGATCTGTGAACATCAGTGTTTTATTGTTCTTCTCAAATGTATTTGTAAATCTACTTTTTTCTCCTTATGTTTGCTTTGCTAGTAACTCCCCCTAATGGAACAAGGTCTCTTTTAGATATTTTGAAAATAAATTTTAGTAAACCAGTGGAAATACTGTCATGAGGCACAGAAACTAGATACCCATTTTGCCCCTTTTAAGGGGGAATGCTTGGGTAAAATGGGCCCAATTAATTCAACAGATTAACTTTGATTCATTTTAACAAACTAAGGGTGTTACAACCTTACCTGTTACATCACAACCTTAAAATGTTAGTACTGTGCATACTTATAAGCACTTCCAGACCTACACTACCAAACATAAGTGAAAAATAAAAAAAAAAAGAAAAGGGGAAAACAAACAAACAAAAAAGGAAAGGGGAAGAAAATGAAAGGGGAGAAAGGAAATGGAAAAAAATACTTTCAAACTTCAGGCAATTAAATGGTCTTCTATTCTCATTTTGTTTGTATCAGCACTAAGCATTTTGTGNTGGGCTACCACAGTGGGCTGGAAATTTCATCCTTAGTTTCTGCAATTGAGTCAGATGGCACATGGCAAAATTAATAGTGCAGTGACATGTCTGGAAATGACAGGAAATTGATGAAAACAGTGGAAATTTTGAAATGATGCAGGGTCCCAGTTTGAGCCCACGTGGAACTGAGTGCTATTCTGTTTCTTGCACAACCCTTCCTTTAATATCCTTCATGATTAACAAAAGGCCTTCTGCATTTGATGTCTCTCAGCAGAGAAAAGAGACTCAAATGTCTTTGAATAAAAGGAAGAATAGCTTCTTTCTATTAAATATAGTCCCGAAACAGGAGTAGGTGTTAAGGAGGAGAACACTGTGACATTGTGACATTCAATAGCATGACATTGAATTGAGGCAGCGTGATGAGACACAGCCCACATACACTGGTCATTGCCACTTCCAGAAATGACAGCATAAAAAGATTTCTAAGATTTATTTTCATCTCTCACACTCAATAGAGAACAGTGATCTTGACACCCACATGCCTGACACAGTGCTGGGTGATGAATTGAAGACAATGAAATAACATTATCTCACATTGAGAAAATAGAATTACTTTTGAAAATATCATTATTTGAATCAACTATACCTTGATTTATCTATTACCATGAAATCATGCCTCCACATTTTATAAATCAAGTGTTACAGTGGAGATTACTTTTAACCAGTAGAACCAACTAATAATTTTAGACTGAGTCAAATAATATAATTTTTCAACAAAATATTCACAATACTTAAATATGTTTTGCTTTAACTTTTGCTTCTGTAGTCCTTCTCAAAAGAAGGTTAGTTACTCTAAACCAAACATGGATTTTACAGCCCAAAAAGATGGGGAGAACCCATTGAGTTGCACCGACAAGTAGAAGGCAAGATGAAAACCATCCCTCCCAAACTATTCTTCAAGAACCAAGTCATTATAACCTGCTTCCCCCTTTGCATTTGCTTGGCTGTCATGTCCTGGCACATTGAAGATGTCAGACCTCAGCCTGTTCTACAGCTACTGCCAACACTGTACGTGCAAGGAAAAGATGCAACTTATAGAAGCCCTCAGTGTCATCACACGGTGGTGTGCATGTCTGGCACCCCTGATCCCCAGGTGGCTTGGTAGGTCAAGTAGGGTTCTTGACCTTTCTTTGCCCTGGACCAAGAGCTCATTACCTGCTTGCTTTCAAGCAGATATTTAGCACCTTTGTCACTGTGTTNGAGCTGTATTTGAAATTGTATTTTTATAATGGTTTGATGGAAATTTTATTGACACATCAGGTATCATATAATCTTTTNTGTTTTATCACATTATCAGGACTTGGATGATGCAGCTGAATCAGGTCCCTGGAGCTTGAATAGAGAGCTGGGACTCAGAGTGTCTGTAATGTTAATTTAATTTTCACAGCTTCAATTAGGTTTTGATTTAATGCAGTTGTTTCAAAGTCTCTCTACAAAACTGAAGTCTTGATGTACTCTGTGGAAGGCATTATTAGAAATATGTTAAATTAAGCTTCAATATAAAGCTGTAGGCACTACAAGAGACAGTTCTCGTGGCATAATGAGCTGTTCTGAGGCATTTGCTCTGACTGGCCCTCCAAGTGATCTGTGAACATCAGTGTTTTATTGTTCTTCTCAAATGTATTTGTAAATCTACTTTTTTCTCCTTATGTTTGCTTTGCTAGTAACTCCCCCTAATGGAACAAGGTCTCTTTTAGATATTTTGAAAATAAATTTTAGTAAACCAGTGGAAATACTGTCATGAGGCACAGAAACTAGATACCCATTTTGCCCCTTTTAAGGGGGAATGCTTGGGTAAAATGGGCCCAATTAATTCAACAGATTAACTTTGATTCATTTTAACAAACTAAGGGTGTTACAACCTTACCTGTTACATCACAACCTTAAAATGTTAGTACTGTGCATACTTATAAGCACTTCCAGACCTACACTACCAAACATAAGTGAAAAATAAAAAAAAAAAGAAAAGGGGAAAACAAACAAACAAAAAAGGAAAGGGGAAGAAAATGAAAGGGGAGAAAGGAAATGGAAAAAAATACTTTCAAACTTCAGGCAATTAAATGGTCTTCTATTCTCATTTTGTTTGTATCAGCACTAAGCATTTTGTGCCAGAGGCAACAGACTTATACCACTTGCTGTAGTCTCTCTGATTTCTTTCCTCTTGACCCAGGTTCATATTTGCAAGGCAGATACTTAAGGGACTGCTCATGTTTCCAAACAATAAAATGATGTCTGGTTTACAGCAGGTACCCATCCCCCTTAAAAATATTTGCCATTCTTCAGCAATATTCCCAGTTATTAACTTAGGGTGAAGCTTAACAGCATTTTGGTCACACTATAGAACAGTGCTGCAAAATTACATTCCTAAGAGGGTATCTTCCCATTAGTGATGCATTTACTATTGCCACTGCACGAAATCAAGATGTCATTTATATAAATCTTCCCTTGCAAAACCAGTGTTTATATTCAACATCTCTCAAGCTGTTACTGCTGTCACTGTGAATATAACAAAATTAAAGCATCCCTCTCTTATTTGGATAGGGATATAGAGAGTGATGTCATAAGAGTAGAAGGGATAAATTGTAGGAGATTANGGCAAGATACTGTTCATATTTGGAAATTTCATTTAAAGGAGTTTAAAGGCAGTTGAAATAGAAAAGTCTATATTTTGTCTCAAACAACTTTTTCAACATTGTTCTCAAATAGATTACATTTTACAGCCAGCAGGTATTACTTTATTTATATCCCATTAAGGATGGGTTTCAAATTTAAACATCTGCAAGGTGTTAAGCATTCTCAGCAAAAGTCTCTGTAAGCCCAACTCCCACCAGCCACAGATGGAGAGGAGGGGGATGAGAAGTACACTGCTAGAGTCATTCTTGAGTACATTTAAATTTAATTCCATTTTGATAGGCGTTGTGGTTTGGGGCCACACAATCACACTCCATATTTAGAAAGCTGACTCTTACAGCTAAAAGTTACACTTCAATCTCTCTGGAAGGTCTGTATTTCTCAAGTACTTTGACACTGTGTCTAGTTAAGAATGTCCACAGTAAAAAACCCATCATAAAATCCACAAAAACAGGAGACCACAGTACAAAGCCTATCTTCTCCCTATAGGTTTGATTTGAAAGCAAAGCAGCTTTCAGCTTTTGGAATCTCATGCTATCTTGTGCCAATGGGGTGGATTCTACATTGGTAATGCTTTGTATATAAATACGATTTATGCACAACACAGGTTGTTTTTCATTATAAGTCATTGCCTGTGGTTTTACTGGCTGCATAATGATGTACTCCTGCTAGCTGAAATTGGGGTTTTAGCCAAAATAAAATGTCAAAATAGATACAATCTATTCTTTAACATGAGAACCATGTCTCAGAAAGCTTCCTGTATAGCTCAGTAAGTTACTAAATTACAGGAGGAGTTGCTATATAACCTGAAAAACTTTTTCAAATTATTTTTTAAAAATACCTTTCCCATCAACTCTGTTTAAACAGATAGAACTGATCTAGTCCACTCTAATACTGTAGCACTTAGGATATTACCAGTGCAAGCAACTTCATTAGGAAGACACGTGTTTGCACTCAACACAAACTGAAAAAGTCTGACAAATTTTGAGTCACTATAAACCATAAATAATAAGTTTACATGTTCCTCTCAGCAGTATTTTAGCAATTACCAAGCATGGTATCTTTAACGTGCATTGTACAATATCTAGCAAAACTGAGTCCTGATGCCTGCACAGGTAAGAAGGTTGCACTCATTAAAAAAAATAACAGAGCACAAGAACCTATGCCATAACACTTGTAAATAGCTCCCTAAGTTATCCTCAAATTAAAAGCTTTCTAGTGATCAAAGGAGCACAACATAGCAAAGCTTCTGATGTGCATCAGAGATTTAAAACACTAATCTACATTCTGAACCTCAACACAAAGGCACATGTGCCAAACTGTACCTTCTGAGATCTCAAGTTGCTTGGTCTAAATTAACTTTCAAGAATTACTGAGCAGAAGTGGTTTGGGTTTGTTCCGAGTTTGAGTTTTCTTCAAAGAGATTTTACTTCTTTATTTTTGTAAATCTTTGCATTGACTAAATTACTTCAACAAAGTGAGAGCAACATGAATTANAAAAATATTTGCCATTCTTCAGCAATATTCCCAGTTATTAACTTAGGGTGAAGCTTAACAGCATTTTGGTCACACTATAGAACAGTGCTGCAAAATTACATTCCTAAGAGGGTATCTTCCCATTAGTGATGCATTTACTATTGCCACTGCACGAAATCAAGATGTCATTTATATAAATCTTCCCTTGCAAAACCAGTGTTTATATTCAACATCTCTCAAGCTGTTACTGCTGTCACTGTGAATATAACAAAATTAAAGCATCCCTCTCTTATTTGGATAGGGATATAGAGAGTGATGTCATAAGAGTAGAAGGGATAAATTGTAGGAGATTAATAACTAAAAATCCACACTTATGCTTTACAGCAGGAAGAAGGACCTAGAGGATGGCTCTGAGAGGGTCTGTGTGCTCTCAGGTTGGTCTTGTGCGACCTAAAATACTGCAGGTAGAGGCAGAGTTGGAGTTTGTTCATGTCTGTCCACTTCTTGTCTCCCTACTGAGCTAGAGAAGTGGTCAAAGAGAGTGCAGACACTACACACACTACTGTGTGGCTGCTAACACTACAGACTCATCATGTCTGTACAGACACATCCACCTCTCAGGAGTTAGCACCAATTTCTGCCTCCTTCAGGATCAGCTCACTGCTTGTGTGAGCTCTGAAACACTTCTTCACTGATTAAAAAAATAATAATTAAAAAAAAGGCTTTCTTTGCACCAAGTCTATAAAAAAAAAAAAAGGTGGCAAGATACTGTTCATATTTGGAAATTTCATTTAAAGGAGTTTAAAGGCAGTTGAAATAGAAAAGTCTATATTTTGTCTCAAACAACTTTTTCAACATTGTTCTCAAATAGATTACATTTTACAGCCAGCAGGTATTACTTTATTTATATCCCATTAAGGATGGGTTTCAAATTTAAACATCTGCAAGGTGTTAAGCATTCTCAGCAAAAGTCTCTGTAAGCCCAACTCCCACCAGCCACAGATGGAGAGGAGGGGGATGAGAAGTACACTGCTAGAGTCATTCTTGAGTACATTTAAATTTAATTCCATTTTGATAGGCGTTGTGGTTTGGGGCCACACAATCACACTCCATATTTAGAAAGCTGACTCTTACAGCTAAAAGTTACACTTCAATCTCTCTGGAAGGTCTGTATTTCTCAAGTACTTTGACACTGTGTCTAGTTAAGAATGTCCACAGTAAAAAACCCATCATAAAATCCACAAAAACAGGAGACCACAGTACAAAGCCTATCTTCTCCCTATAGGTTTGATTTGAAAGCAAAGCAGCTTTCAGCTTTTGGAATCTCATGCTATCTTGTGCCAATGGGGTGGATTCTACATTGGTAATGCTTTGTATATAAATACGATTTATGCACAACACAGGTTGTTTTTCATTATAAGTCATTGCCTGTGGTTTTACTGGCTGCATAATGATGTACTCCTGCTAGCTGAAATTGGGGTTTTAGCCAAAATAAAATGTCAAAATAGATACAATCTATTCTTTAACATGAGAACCATGTCTCAGAAAGCTTCCTGTATAGCTCAGTAAGTTACTAAATTACAGGAGGAGTTGCTATATAACCTGAAAAACTTTTTCAAATTATTTTTTAAAAATACCTTTCCCATCAACTCTGTTTAAACAGATAGAACTGATCTAGTCCACTCTAATACTGTAGCACTTAGGATATTACCAGTGCAAGCAACTTCATTAGGAAGACACGTGTTTGCACTCAACACAAACTGAAAAAGTCTGACAAATTTTGAGTCACTATAAACCATAAATAATAAGTTTACATGTTCCTCTCAGCAGTATTTTAGCAATTACCAAGCATGGTATCTTTAACGTGCATTGTACAATATCTAGCAAAACTGAGTCCTGATGCCTGCACAGGTAAGAAGGTTGCACTCATTAAAAAAAATAACAGAGCACAAGAACCTATGCCATAACACTTGTAAATAGCTCCCTAAGTTATCCTCAAATTAAAAGCTTTCTAGTGATCAAAGGAGCACAACATAGCAAAGCTTCTGATGTGCATCAGAGATTTAAAACACTAATCTACATTCTGAACCTCAACACAAAGGCACATGTGCCAAACTGTACCTTCTGAGATCTCAAGTTGCTTGGTCTAAATTAACTTTCAAGAATTACTGAGCAGAAGTGGTTTGGGTTTGTTCCGAGTTTGAGTTTTCTTCAAAGAGATTTTACTTCTTTATTTTTGTAAATCTTTGCATTGACTAAATTACTTCAACAAAGTGAGAGCAACATGAATTAAAAAAAAAAAGTTTACACAAAAAATAATTTAAAAAGTATTCTCATTAGTAATTTTTCTATAACATTATATAATATACATATATAATACATATATTATATATATTGTATTTTCTACTAATCTACAATTAGCAACTTTTAAATTAAAAATTATAATGGACCATGTGTTCAGATTCCAATGGCATCTCAGAATTCAAGGCAGGTTAAATAAATACATAATTAAGTTTAAAAAAATCTACTGGTTATAAATATCAAGATATGGATGAAATATGTTTTATATGATGATAGACAAGTCAGACAGATTATAGTGAAGTGAAACTTATCTCAACAGAACATCTAAAGGCTTTAATATTGGGCTTGAAGGTATGGTTCAGTTCACTATAAGGGTAATAATAACCTGCAACTGAGCTGCTTCATCGGAGAACACAAAGGGGTCATTTGCTGTTGCAGTATGTTATTTTATTGTCTTTTAGCAGAATACTGTAATATTTCATAATAAAAATCCACAAATATAACATTTACTAAGTAACAAAAACCAAAAACCCCATCAGAGAACTCACTCTGAATGCTTGATAGCAGAGAGACATAACCACAGCTTGCTGAAGTTACAATTGCACCCTAGGGTCTATCAACCAGCAGTCACTCCAAGATAATGATTTTGATATCTTGAAAACCCTGAGTTTCTGAAACCAGGTGGCATCAACCATCTTGAACACCCATGCTTCAAGACAACATTTGAGAAAGAGTATGTCAGCACAATTGCACTGATTTAATAATATCATTTCTCTGTTCAAATTAAAGTAGAGCCTTCAAACGGCAAATGAGATCATAGATAAATTATGCTAGTTATTATAACAAACACAAATCGTGCCTTTGCTCCAAAGGGCTTAAAATCAAGTGTTGAGACAGCACAGAATAAAGAAAATAAAGTAATATAGGTTCACTTTAAAGATGCAGAATCAAATCAAAGCACAGGGCGTTTGAGTGAATTGATTGGAAATCACATGGATATTTGTGCTCTGATACCTTCATGGCCTTCAATCCCCTGTTCTTTAAAGACATTTCTTGTAGGATCTTCAGAAGGATTGTAGCACTGTAGGTTCCTCCATTAAGGAGCAAATAATAAAGACAGATGAGGGTGTCAGTAGTCTAAACCAGGTATTTTAATGACTTCCCTCAGATGTGGTTTCAGAGAGACTAATTAGGCTTTAAGAATCAGAAAGTATTAAGAGTATTGAGCAACATTAAATAATGGTATTACACAATTACTGAAAATTTCAGGCTTTGAAATAGAATTTCTTTAGCTTGCATAGGATGGGAAAAAGAACACAAAAGTGAATCACAGAATCACAGAATCACAGAAATTAGGGGCTGGAAGGGACCTAGAAGATCATCTAGTCCAACCCCCCTGCCTGAGCAGGATCACCTAGACCAAGTCACTCAGGAACAGATCCAGGCGGGTCTTAAGTGTCTCCAGAGATGGAGACTCCACAACCCCCCTGGGCAGCCTGTTCCA
>VYZU01028900.1:7422-26607 GCA_013401355.1 Ceyx cyanopectus | reverse complement strand
TATCACTGAAGACTACAGACTTACATTTGATGTTCAGCTGAAGATGTGATTCATCACAATCCTCATTTTTAGTAACGGAAAATGGCTGGGGTAGAAAAAAACATATGAGACTGCTTTTCATCTTGGTAGCCATGTAACCTTTAAGTGAACTTGGAAAGTCATATGAAGAATGGCAGCTTCAGTCTATCATGGCTGATTCACAAAGTTTCCTGAATACTGCATGATCTGCCCTAGCAGTAGCTGATCTCTCCTTCTTTAAAGAATGCTTGTTAAAAATAGACAGCAAATCGCCCATGCCTTGACCTACCATTTCTGATGTTGTTTTTAACATGAGATGGAAAAGAAAAAAAACTATTTATTATTAAAAGTTTTTTTAAAAAACAGATGCTATCATTTCTATGTCTTTAGTTCTAAGAATGAAAAACAAGGAGCATAGATCAATTATTTACTTGTTTTTCATGCTCTATCCTGAAGCCAGAGCCACCAGTATTATGATCCCCAAACAGGTGGCCAGACGGGAGCATGCCACTCCCTTCCTGGCTACCAACAACAATCCTCCAAAAACAACCTACTTCAGGGTCATCAAATGCAAAAAAATGAAGAACTTCAGATATTGACTCACAACAAAAAAATAATCTAGTGGTCTTTCTTATGTGAATAACTGGAGCACTGGACTAGCATGTGTCATGGAATATATATGCATAGACTCTCCCCTACATTCTTGTATGAAGAATACCAATGCTTTGGGGGTTAAAATATTCTTTTACACAGAAGTTAGTTGCTGGCTATTGTTTCTCTACAACTTTATAAATGTCTGCACAGAAAAGAGCAAAGAAAACAGCCCTTTCCAACTAGCTAATTTGCCTTAAAAATACTCTAACCTTAACCTGTCAGACATCAGACATAGCTGGGTTAGATGAGACTATAATTTAAGAATACAATTTAATGCTAACTTTTAATACAATGTGAAAGACTGAAATTCTGCTGGAATATGTGAATTCATTAAACTGAAATTTTCATTCTTCAGAATGCATTCTTTACATGCTCCTGAGCACCCGGCTTCCCTCCACCACTGCCTGGGAGAAGAGTTTCAGCAAGTGTGCCTACACAACCCAGCCCTCCTCATATTGATTCCCAGTTTTGCACTGCCCATGGATGTTCAACTCCCACAGAGCTTGTGGTCCAGGCACTACTCCATCTGTGCATCACTTGCAGAAGGCAGTAAAAGTAATTTCTGCCTAACATGTAGGCTAGGCTAAAGTTCCTGGTGTCAGTCGCAGCCAATCCTTTCTTCTTCCTCCCTCTTATTCCTCACACTGGAGGTCCCAGATCTCACACAGTCCCTGAGCTTCACCAGCTTTGCTGGTTAGGCTGGTCATAACTGGATTGTAGGACCAACCTGAGTTAAGCTGGTTTGTTTTGCTGGACTGCAATTTGGGGGCTGGCTTTGTCTGCCCCTGCTGGCCAAAGAATCCAGGATGAGGAGAGATGGAGCTCAGTGCTGCTGACTTGGCTCTGCTGCCAAAATAAAGCCTTATCCATGTCTAGCTTCACTAATACCGTTAATTGAGGTCATTGAGACCGGGAACCTCATGCCACTTTTAAACCTGCACAGCCTCTTTACACAGATGCTTCCAGCAACGCCAGGAGAGGGCAGTGTGCTCTCTTTGCATGTGTACACTGTACCTCTGGACTTCTTTCCAAATAGCTGCTGTTTTCCACTTCACTCTCTTTTTTTTCCAGCAGCCTGAACTCTTACCTTCCTCTTGCTGCCTGCATTCCTGACGGGTGGTGCAGAGGACCCAGAATGGCTCAGCGAGGGGACACAGGCCATGCAGGATGTCACTGGAATGGCTGCACTAGAAATTAAGGTTACATTTTCTATGTGACAATAATTGTCAGTCCCAGTCCCACCCTCCCTTCCATCAGAACGGGCATCTCAGTATTGCATAAGAGAAAACCTGGCCCAATGCACCCCAGAAAATCTTCACACAGATTCATGAAGAGACTAAAACCAGAAAGGCAGGTCAGGTGCATCTATCCTGCTATCCCTATCCCTCTCAATATCTCTATTAAAAAAACAGTTATTGAAACCCATTTCCCTCCTTGTTATTCCTGTATTATAATTGTTTGTATATGTCATTTTTCTTTAATTACCCCTTCCTATATATACATGAGAATTATAGGGTAAAGAACAATCCAGCATTGCAATTGAATTACAAATGCATTGCACACAGTTGTCCTATTAACTTCATAGCAGTGATATAAAATGCAAAGAGCACAAAAGGGATAGTAATTTGTTTATAAATATGTTAGGTGGAGGAAATGCCATATTGCCTAAGAAAATAACTGATTGGAAGGTGTGCCCTCTAGCACAGGTTTCACGGGGCTAAATGTAGTTAATAAAACTACCTTTATGTTTTTTATTACAGTTTTTTAGCGTAAATAGCTAATAACCAATTTACGTTAATGGTATTAGCACAAATGTAAATGAGGGTCGTTTTGTTTGTATTGCTGAAGTGCAATTCTATTGCCAGATGACTGTATTTGGCCATTCCATTAACTGGAGACATCTAAGAAACAGATACCGTTTCAGGGCCTTCCCAAGGAATATTAATACGGAAAAGGAATTGCACCGCACTCCTGGTTAAAACCTGGGGCTTCACAAAGAGCACATGTGCTTTTCACACCCAAGCCTGTCCCTGCACCATGCACCTTGGCATGACCAAATCTTGAGCAGGCTGATACAGTCTCAAATCAGGTTTTGAAACAAGTCTTTCCAGTCTCACTTGGCATTTAAAGATTTCATCTCATTTCCTGTTCTGAGTCACACACACCAAGGTCTTGGGAAGCTGGTTGCCAACCACCCTAATAACAGGAGAGGCCTGGAAAAACACAACAGTAATTAGGGTAATTAACTTCAAAGAAGAGGGACTTTGCTCTGCAGGCACAACACCTGGGAACAAGGCCAGCTCAAGTCAGAAATGGGGCTAATGCTGCCTGGATAGGGCTGCACTCTCCAAGTACAGCTCTCCTCTGCTAACAGGTACTTTCCTGCTCCTGAATGCTATAGACCACCCTCCTCTTTGCCACAGTTAAGCTGCTCTCCTGCAGCCAAGGGACATGCCTTGTATTTTCTTCATCATTAGTGATTTGGATCCCTGCATAGGATCTACTCTATCACTTCTTGACATTCCCTGAGATGATTGCAACATAATGTTTTTTATCAGTTTAGATAGCAGGTGGAGAAAAGGGTCTTTACAGCCTACTAAATCAATGCTTCTGCTAGCCAAAGATCAAATGTAAATGTTGGCAAAGTACTGGCAAAGCACATGAAAGCCACACAATCTCATCTGTTATAGCAATAGAGGTTTTACACCACTGGTCTCATTCATCTGGGGCCCTTCATATTCACAAAAGGTCTTTCTTTAGTCATGCTATGTATGCTACTCCTGTATATACTGAAAGCCAATTTCTCCATATACTTAAGTGTGCTGCTGGAGGAACAATAAATCATGAATCTATTTCCAATTTAATTATCCTTTATGTGATATTGATACAAAAGCATCTTTTCATCTGTTTTTTTCTTCGATGAAGACTAGAAGAAACACTTCTTCTCTTTATATAAATTGACAGTTAGCTGTTTTCCTTTCATCCATACAGGGGACAGGTTTTTTCTACAGCAGGAGGATTTTGTAAAAGGAATGTATATATTGGTTGCATGTAATTTTGCTTCTGAGTATGCAATACACTGGGATAAATTTTACTGCCATTGACACTGGTATAACATCTCCAAAAAATCCCTGATGAACATAGAGTGATTTATTTCCCTTTTAATTTGAACAGATATTCTAATTAATCATTATGTAAACATACATATATATATCTACCACTGCTGCCCTATCCTCACCATCAGCAATGTCATTCTAGCATATCAACAGAATTATAGTGAATCTCAGCCTTGTACTTATGCTGCAATGCTACACATTAAGATTAATTTCATTAAAGTTCATCACACTCCATTGATGTAACTCCAGTGTAAATGAGGTCAGAAACAGGTTTCATGACCTCTGGGTCCTCTTGCCTACTCCATGCACAGAACATAATGAGCTAAGCAAACATAGTAGCTAAGTTAATGCAATTCCTGTAGCATACAAAACATTTGAAGTAAATAACAATATCCATATTATGAGATGAGAGTTATGAATGGCCAAGACTTAGGACAAGTGAAAGAGGGAAGTAACTTCTCTGGAGACCTGACACCAAGAGATAGAACTCATAGAAGATCAGTGCCCTGTGCTTGTTCTTGTTTAGTAATTACTTAATATAGTTACCATCTGATTGCAATGGTGGACTTAGGTCCTTAGTCCATTTAGGTGGACTAAGTTAAAGACTTCATGGTTTCCCTTCCATTCCCAAGCAACAAGACCAGTGCTCGACCTGGCTCACATAGCTCTGTTGCATTCCATGAGCCATAAAAATACCAAACTAAGATAATTATGATTCGTGTTAAACTTATACCATCAATCCTAGATCCCATTATCTAAATACAACAATTCCCAAGGTGTTCTACAAGGTTTGGATCAGATCTAAAATGACAAATGACAGGTTTGTAGGGCCAAAATGAGCTGACTACACTAGTGTAATTTCAACATAGCTTCACCAGAGTCAGTGAGGCTGCTCTGAGTCATGAAAGTACGAGAGAAGAATTTAACCATTAGTTGTTTGTTCTGGAACACTCTGTGTTTTTCAATTTATAGTAGCCCTAAGGATTTTGGGCTTGTTTGGTTTTTTTTAAAGCCCTAATTTATTTATTTCTTTTTTTACTTTCAACTATATCTGCTATATCTTCTCCTGATGGTTTTTTTTTTAGAGGTAAGATACTCCATTTATGGAGCTCATTATTTTTCCCAGTAAAAATATTGGTTACAACCTATAATAGGGCAAGAAAGCTTTTAGTACAGTGTAGACAGTGAGCCAAATTCTGCTCTTATTCTGGGATTTTGTTCTCACTTGACAGCAAAAAATGTTGCCTAAAGGAAAAGAGAGAGGAGTTTGGTCAATTATACATGTATAATTTTTACAGAACCTGCTTGAAAGTGACAGAAATAATCATTAATAAAGACTAATAGGAAGATTCTGGGGTATAAAAATAACTACTTACTAATTCACTTGAAAGGCAATAATAGGAAGACAAGAAATAACGGGCTACAGCCCATTGTGGAGCAGTGTGTTTAGAAGTATATGGCTATTAATAAACTCATATGCCAGTATTTCTCTAGGAATTATCATCAGTTACTTCATCAATGTCTATAAATATGTTAAAGGTGAGTGTAAGGAGGACGTAGGCAGACTCTTCTCAATGTCATCCAATGACAGGACAAGAAGCAATGGGAATAAGTTGGAGCACAAGAGGTTTAGGGTAAAAAAGGAAAACTTTTTTCACAGTGAGGGTCACAAAGCTCTGTAACAGGCTGCCCAGGGAGGTTGTGGATTCTCCTTCTCTGGAGACATTCAAGACCCACCTGGATGTGTTCCTGGGTGACTTAGTCTAGGTGATCCTGCTCTTGCAGGGGATTTGGACTAGATGATCTTCTAGGTCCCTTCCAATACTTAACATTCTGTGATTCTGTAATTATGTCTCAAAGCTTTATGCAGTTGCTGCAGCTTCGGCTCATATTTAATGCAAAGGAACCACCTGCTGCTCTGAAGCACTGAACAGGTTAAAAAGTCATATAAAACTTTGTTTACTTCTCCTGAGACTGGCTGGTTGATGATTGTCCCACAACAGAGGAGCTGTCACATGCTTCCCTGTTGCTAGTGTCAACACCACAACCCAAGGTGATCAGCAGCCACCTGCAGTCCTCCCCAGCCCACAGGAGTCACAGTGTCTTCACACAAGTAAATAAAGCTATCTGCAAGTAAGGAGAGTTGTCATTTGTTGTCAGAAGTTACCTTCTTCAAGGAAAAAGCCCATTTCTTTATCCCTGGGACTAATACTATTTAGAAAATGACTCCAAATCAGGCCAGCATTTCCAGAGAAGCCCAACAGACAGACAAAGCGCGTGCAAGTTTGGCTGCTGATTTGATGCTTTTTACAATCCCTGTAAAGCTTTGAATGACTTGGCATTGTTATTAGGGGATAAAACTGTATATTCCGTAAACCTACTTTAATCTGGAAACTTCTACAAGTCCTAATTTCCCTTTTTAAAAGGTGTTTTTTAAAAAAAAACCACTGAAATACAGATTGAATAGCTTGGATTTAGTCAAAATCAAGGGCAGGTACAGAATATCTATTAAAAAATATCAAACTGCATGTGCATCACATTCAGCAGAGGTGGATGCTGTGATATATTGTGCAGTTTAGACTGCTTCATTTGGCCAGAGTCATCGCATTACCAGCACTATATCCTACCTTAACTGCTCTGTAAAAGTGCTTTGGAATAGGCAAGTGTGAGAGGAGATGTATAAAATCACATTCTGTTCTGTTTAAAAGTACTACTATCCAGGTATTTATATTTATGGATATTTATATATAAATATCCATTATATTTATACTGGTTTTACTGGTGCCTTTCACTCCTTGCTTTATGCAAATGGGAATATCCATCATTAAATGTTTGGTAAGCCTTCCTCAAAAGACAATCTTCAGGGTGCTGCTCTGTGCTTCATAATTGAGAGATGTGGTGCCAGATCCATGGGTCACAGCTGTAAAGGTTGTGGGAAGCTCCCAAACAGCTTCTCTGTGACCCAGGAAGGGGCAGCCACCTCTGGGGCAGCCTGTGGAGGTGACAAGATCGCTCCAATATTTTGGCTGAAGGCCTGGTTATGAACACTTGCATGTGCCCCATGGATGGCCCTGCGCTACATAGTATCACTTGCTACACCTGGTCCATTTTATTTCAGAGAAGGAGATAGGGATGCTCATGGATATCCTGAGCATCAGAAAGGAAGTGCCAATAACTGGAGTGTCTCTGAGCATGTCAGTCCTTGGACACCTTCTCTAGGAGATAAAAAAACTTTGTTTGTGATCCTTACAAACCCAGAGGGTGCACAGGAACAAATTGTTTATAGATTTCAGATGCCAGGAGACCTCTTCAGTGCCCATTTTCAATACCTGCTTGGAGGAGTGAGGAAATATTGGTGGACAGCAATCACTCACTGACAAAGCCAAATGGCCTTTGGGAAGAGGACAGGAGAGGATTTGTATGGAAAGGATATAAGAGGGGAAAGCTGTCAACACCAACACAAATGCAAATACTAACTTGTGGTCCAGGAAAGCTGTCTGCACTAGACATCATTAAAACTTCTGGGAAAAGGACAAGTAAATGAAACTTTTCACCAAGCGAATGTTGTCTTAAGGAGAAAGATGCATTAGGAGCACAGCAATCTCCAACCAGCACTCCTCTCATAACCATCACTGCTGAAAAGGCGGCAGGTCAGGGTGCCTCTCTGGGGAAGAAGCATCCATCAACACTCCCCACAGCCATCACAGCTGTGAGCCCTGCACCTTGTGAACCTACTGTACCTCTTACTCTCCTGGACAGTTCTGCTTTTACCTGCTGGAACTCAAGTCTGGGTTCGAAACATGAAAACAAGCATCTCATGATTCTCCCAGAGGACGGGAGCATCATCAGCCTCAGGCTAGGCCCCGGGTGACTAACAACAGTATTGGCTGGAACTGCAAAAAGTAAATGACAGAGGTAAACACTAGAATGAAATTGTGTCTGTCTACCTCTGGCTCCTGTCAAATGCAGTGACATTTCCCTTGCACTTGCCTCTGCAACCCCTCTCACCGCATACCTGCTGCCCTCCTCCTGGCAGGAGGCAGTGAACCTGTTGTACCTGCACACCAAGACTTCTCACACCTGCACACACCAGGCATAGCCATTAGCCTCTGCTCACCCATGACCAGAGGCTCCATTCATGTTTCCATGTCTTCCCCTCAGGAAGAAGTTTCTGGAAGGTCTTGATGATCACTGGCTGATGGTCTGGCACCTGCTGAATGCTTATTAAGCTTCTCTAATTGCTAAGTGGTAGAATATTAAAAACAGCATCTTTTGTAACTCCTTTGTTTCCTGCACTGTAAATTTTGTTTGTATTGCCCATATGAGGATGTTTATTTCTAAACTTCTTGCTTTCCATGCATCTGTATATAAGGAGAGGTATGAAAGACATTCTTTATTTGACCTTACTTAGGGATATGTTTCCAAGGAAAAAAAAAAAAAGCAATTAAAGAAAGTGTCCTCATATATGCCAGTCTCAAAATAGACTTCATTAAATCACAAATACTTTGATCATGGATTCACTAATCATTGTGGTGACATAAAAAAGTTAACAGAAGCTATTTTACCTTTGGAAAAACAGTTACTGATAACAATGTTGAATAACATGAGGTTTAGGACAGACCTCAGCATATATTTACCTTGGTATATATGGCACCGAGCCTGCTGGCAGGAGATGGGGTACATCTATCTAAGCATGGGAATAGGATTTACTCACAAGAGTTAGTGGCCCTCAATGAGAGGGCTTTGAAANAGCTTGGATTTAGTCAAAATCAAGGGCAGGTACAGAATATCTATTAAAAAATATCAAACTGCATGTGCATCACATTCAGCAGAGGTGGATGCTGTGATATATTGTGCAGTTTAGACTGCTTCATTTGGCCAGAGTCATCGCATTACCAGCACTATATCCTACCTTAACTGCTCTGTAAAAGTGCTTTGGAATAGGCAAGTGTGAGAGGAGATGTATAAAATCACATTCTGTTCTGTTTAAAAGTACTACTATCCAGGTATTTATATTTATGGATATTTATATATAAATATCCATTATATTTATACTGGTTTTACTGGTGCCTTTCACTCCTTGCTTTATGCAAATGGGAATATCCATCATTAAATGTTTGGTAAGCCTTCCTCAAAAGACAATCTTCAGGGTGCTGCTCTGTGCTTCATAATTGAGAGATGTGGTGCCAGATCCATGGGTCACAGCTGTAAAGGTTGTGGGAAGCTCCCAAACAGCTTCTCTGTGACCCAGGAAGGGGCAGCCACCTCTGGGGCAGCCTGTGGAGGTGACAAGATCGCTCCAATATTTTGGCTGAAGGCCTGGTTATGAACACTTGCATGTGCCCCATGGATGGCCCTGCGCTACATAGTATCACTTGCTACACCTGGTCCATTTTATTTCAGAGAAGGAGATAGGGATGCTCATGGATATCCTGAGCATCAGAAAGGAAGTGCCAATAACTGGAGTGTCTCTGAGCATGTCAGTCCTTGGACACCTTCTCTAGGAGATAAAAAAACTTTGTTTGTGATCCTTACAAACCCAGAGGGTGCACAGGAACAAATTGTTTATAGATTTCAGATGCCAGGAGACCTCTTCAGTGCCCATTTTCAATACCTGCTTGGAGGAGTGAGGAAATATTGGTGGACAGCAATCACTCACTGACAAAGCCAAATGGCCTTTGGGAAGAGGACAGGAGAGGATTTGTATGGAAAGGATATAAGAGGGGAAAGCTGTCAACACCAACACAAATGCAAATACTAACTTGTGGTCCAGGAAAGCTGTCTGCACTAGACATCATTAAAACTTCTGGGAAAAGGACAAGTAAATGAAACTTTTCACCAAGCGAATGTTGTCTTAAGGAGAAAGATGCATTAGGAGCACAGCAATCTCCAACCAGCACTCCTCTCATAACCATCACTGCTGAAAAGGCGGCAGGTCAGGGTGCCTCTCTGGGGAAGAAGCATCCATCAACACTCCCCACAGCCATCACAGCTGTGAGCCCTGCACCTTGTGAACCTACTGTACCTCTTACTCTCCTGGACAGTTCTGCTTTTACCTGCTGGAACTCAAGTCTGGGTTCGAAACATGAAAACAAGCATCTCATGATTCTCCCAGAGGACGGGAGCATCATCAGCCTCAGGCTAGGCCCCGGGTGACTAACAACAGTATTGGCTGGAACTGCAAAAAGTAAATGACAGAGGTAAACACTAGAATGAAATTGTGTCTGTCTACCTCTGGCTCCTGTCAAATGCAGTGACATTTCCCTTGCACTTGCCTCTGCAACCCCTCTCACCGCATACCTGCTGCCCTCCTCCTGGCAGGAGGCAGTGAACCTGTTGTACCTGCACACCAAGACTTCTCACACCTGCACACACCAGGCATAGCCATTAGCCTCTGCTCACCCATGACCAGAGGCTCCATTCATGTTTCCATGTCTTCCCCTCAGGAAGAAGTTTCTGGAAGGTCTTGATGATCACTGGCTGATGGTCTGGCACCTGCTGAATGCTTATTAAGCTTCTCTAATTGCTAAGTGGTAGAATATTAAAAACAGCATCTTTTGTAACTCCTTTGTTTCCTGCACTGTAAATTTTGTTTGTATTGCCCATATGAGGATGTTTATTTCTAAACTTCTTGCTTTCCATGCATCTGTATATAAGGAGAGGTATGAAAGACATTCTTTATTTGACCTTACTTAGGGATATGTTTCCAAGGAAAAAAAAAAAAAGCAATTAAAGAAAGTGTCCTCATATATGCCAGTCTCAAAATAGACTTCATTAAATCACAAATACTTTGATCATGGATTCACTAATCATTGTGGTGACATAAAAAAGTTAACAGAAGCTATTTTACCTTTGGAAAAACAGTTACTGATAACAATGTTGAATAACATGAGGTTTAGGACAGACCTCAGCATATATTTACCTTGGTATATATGGCACCGAGCCTGCTGGCAGGAGATGGGGTACATCTATCTAAGCATGGGAATAGGATTTACTCACAAGAGTTAGTGGCCCTCAATGAGAGGGCTTTGAAATAGAATTGAAGGGGGAGGGGGACTGACCTAGCTCTGCTAGAGATAAACCTTGGGGGGGGTCACACCAGTGTTGGGGTCGATATTTGTACCTCAGATTAAGTGCATATATGCCAATGCTTGCAGCATGGGAAATAAACAGGAGGAGTTAGAAGCTATTGTACACCAGGGACACCATGAAATAATTGCTATAACAGAAATATGGTGGGATGATTTGCATGGTTGGAGTGTCACAATAGATGGTTACAGGCTCTTTAGAAGGGATAGACAAGGAAAGAGAGGTGAAGGGTTAGTGTTATATATCAAGGAATGCCTTGATTCTCATTAGTTCAATGTTGAACATATCCATGTGGAATGTTTATGGATAAGGATAAAGAAGAAGGCCAATGAGGCTGTTATCTTGGTGGGAGTCTGCTACAGGCCACCTGACCAGGATAAAGACACTGATGAGTCATTCTTTCAACAACTTGGAAATGTCTCAGTCACTAGCCCTTGTTCTTGTGGGGGATTTCAACTTACCAGATGTCTGCTGGAAGTCCAAAACACAGACAGGGGGCAGTCCAGGAGGTTTCTGGAATGTGTGGATGACAACTTCCTGCTGCAGCTGGTGGGTGATCCTACCAGGGGTAGTGCCCCACTAGACCTACTGTTTACAAACAGGGAAGGGCTGGTAGAAGATGTGCTGGTTCGAGGTCGTCTGGGTCACAGCAACCATGATATGATAGAATTTTCAATATGTCGTGAAGCCAGGAGGACTGTCAGAAAAATCTTTACCTTGGACTTCCAGAGGGCTGACTTTGGTCTATTCAGGATGCTGGTGCATAGAATCCCTTGGGAAGCAGCCCTCCTAAATAAAATGGGCCCAGGAAGACTGGGCTTACTTCAAGAATGCAACTCTGAAGGCACTGTCCCTGTGTGTCAAAAAACAAGCCAGCAGGGTAGAAAACCAGCCTGGCTCAACAAGGAGCTTTTGAAAGAACTGGGTCCTACTTTTTGCAAGTGCAGGGTCCTACATTTTGGCCACAATAATCCCCTGCAGAGCTACAGACTGGGAGATGGGTGGCTGGAGAGCAGTTCGGTTGAGAGGGACTTGGTAATACTGGTTGTCAACCAGCTGATGAGTCAGCAGTGTGCCCAAGTGGCACAGAAGGCCAATGGGATCTTGGATTGTATCAGGAATAGTGTGGCCAGCAGGACTAGGGATGTGATTCTTCCCGTTTCAGGCACTGGTGAGGCCTCACCTCAAATATTGTGCAGTTTTGGGCTCCACACTTCCAGAAGGATATTGAGGTGCTGGAGCAGGTCCAGAGGAGAGTGACAAGACTGGTGAAGGGACTGGAGGGAAAGTCTTATGAGGTGAGGCTGAGGGAGCTGGAGATGTTCATCCTGGAGGAGGCTCAGGGAAGACCTCATCACTCTCTACAACTACCTGAACGGAGGTTTTAGGCAGGTGGGGGCTGGACTCTTCTCCCAGGCAACCAGTGACAGAATGAGAGGGCATGGACTGAAGCTGTGATAGGGGAGGTTTAGGTTATTAGGAAGCACTTCCTTAGGAAAGTGTCATGAGACTCTGGAATGGGCTGCCCAGGGAGGTGGTGGAGTCGCCATCCCTAGTGGTGTTTAAGGAAGGATTGGATGTGGCACTTAGTGACATTGGCTAGCTAGGTGTCATGGTGTCAGGTCTTAGTCTGGACCTGATGATCTCAAAGGTCTATTCCAGCATCAACAATAATTTTGTGTAATTCTGTGTAATTGCAGTCATCCCAACTCTCTAATGCCTCCCCAAGGCCAACCACCCTTCAGATCTGTCAGCCCATTCCCTGTCCACAGGTTTCCCAAACATTAAAAGAAGAAAAAAAGGCAGATGGATTGGAAGACTTTCATAAAGTGTGAAGTAAACCACCTACACATGTTACACTTTCACAGCCAGGCCCCGCAGGAAAATGTGTCCTTCCATCCAAGGAGTATCTCAGAAAATCTTGGTTAGAGGTGTATTTTCTAAAGCCATCTCTGGAAGTCAAATGCTTATGACCATTCAAATTGGCAACTATTTCTTCTGCTTCCCACTGAAAGGGGTGAACAAATACACCCTAGTTAGCTGCTTCAGGGTCACCAGGGCATAGCAGAAGCACAGCCAGCAAATATCATGCAATGCACAGAAAATGCCCATGTCTCACATATATGTCTACAAATATTCTCGTGAAAAAACACCAAAGCTCTTGTTGTTTTTTGCAGCCACCTACCACATCTCCTCAGGAACAGAAGTATGAAAAAAAAAAAAAAATGTTTCCTTCTACTGAATAGCTCTGTTCAAGAACAAAGATTACAAAGACTGAAGTTCTCACACACTTCCAACTGGGAGCACTGCCCAAAGATTTGCTGAGTCACACCAGGCCCACAAGGCATACACATTCATGTGTTATTAGCCCATTGGTAAGGCTGTTCCTTATCACTAGGAAGTGATCTCTTTTCACAGTTTTGGAGGAAGGATAGTATTAGCATTATCATTTAGTTTCAGATTTAGGATTTCATGGCCTGCAATAGCTCTACAATCTTCAACATGTCACTCAATACCTTCCTGATAATTCTTCACTCTTTATAAAATCTACAGATAAAAATGCTTGCCTATTCATGGAAGGTTGTAAGGGTAAACACAGCTCAGATGCTGAAGTGCTGTGATATATGTGCCATAAAAAGGACGTATCTCAAGAAGACAGAAAACAGGTTAGGCTTCAAGGCACAGCTTATGTTAGTCTAGCAATATACAGTCATACATTTCTACAGCTTTCTCCTTTTCTGCTGTGATGGACTAAAACCATGGCTCACTAGCATCATCTGCTTGCCATCAAAGCAACAGTGCTGTCAACATCATCAAAAGTTTCAGACAAGATCTTAACTGTGCACTAAATACTTGTAGTAAAACCTGACTGATGCCTCAGAGCATTACACAGAAGAGATGGTGCTCATGGTTAGTGGCGATGTGTTAATGGTTGAATTGAATTATCTTAAAGGTGTCTTCCAAACAAAGAAAAAAAAATCTATGATTTGCAACAGAATTAACTTTATATCATCAATTCTGATTAAATTTCAAAGTCAGACAGGTTCCTTTGTTGTGGAGGGAAGAATTACCCAGACTTACCACACAGGTAAGTCTTCCTGGTGAGTTGTTATCTGCTTACCTTAATGTCTGCCAAATTTGCCTCTGGGGAAAGGTTTAGTGTTTGTTTTAGAAGACAAGGGGTGCTGGAAGGCCATGGTGCTCTAGGCAGCCTGATGGATGCTCAAGTAAAATTGGAAATGCTGTCAAAAGCAACCTTAAATACATCACCTGAGAACTCTGCATAGAAAAATCTGATCTGGGTTTAGTTTACTACTCACTTACTCAAGCCCCTACTGTTCAAAGTCCATCCAATACAGTTCATAGAGGCTTGACCTTTACAGAGTGGCCTCTCTACAATTCAGATTGTCCTTTTTCCTATACTTATAGCTATAGCAAAATTGTTGTGGTTGCTATGGATAAGAGTCATAAAATGATAGAATCATCAAGGTTAGAAGTGTCCTTCAAGATCATCAGTCCAGCTGCCTACTAAATATTATCATAACCACTGAACCATGTCCTGAAGTGCCACATATTTTTCGAACACATTTTTTTCATGTTCTCAAACAAAACAGTCTGTGACGGATTATAGCACCAAAAGATAAACAAAAAGTCTATAGTTAGGGAAAAGAAAAATTCCATGAACCTGTAGCATCAACTGGTGTGTAGTGGTTTGCAAAATCTTCAGTGGGGTTGTAGAAAAGAAGTTCTTCAAAGTTCCTGGGATAAGCCCAGGAAATAGACAAAACCAGTTTGGGGATAAACATGATGACAAAATTGGATTGATTGAATATACATGCAGTGTTAAGAGTTCATGAACCAGGAAGAAAAAGCTATAAAGAAAGAACAGAACTGGTGCTTCACTGGTACAATGCCATTCTAGGAACAACATTATGCTGTCGTAATTTGATCTAAGTGGAACAAATCTGCATAGACTTTTTAATGAAAAACAAGAGGAATATAAACTTAATGAAGAACATCACAGAATACTGGGGCTGTGCATAGACATGAACACTGATTTCCAGGCTGTTCTCATAGCTTGATCAGGGCACCAGCTGGATTCTTCTGTACCCATTAATCCCATGGTATACACTGTTTTACAGCAATACTTTAACGTATCTTCTGCTTTTATCAGAAACATGCAAGAAAGTATGGGCAAAATAACAACCTCTGGAAAAAAAAAGTCATATTCTTTTGGGAAGCAGATGTATTTGGAGCACATTTTTTCTCTTTCTCTTAAAAGGAAGAGTCATTTAAAAATAACATATTATCAATTAAAAATGGATTTATCATCTAGTTTTTCAGCTTCTCTTAGGCTTTTATAATTGTGAAACTACAAGAATAGGAGGGATGCTCTTTCCTGTGTAAAGAAAGCACCTCACAGGGAACCCAGGCATGGCCACATCTTCTGACCATGCCTTAAGCTCATAGCTTCTCCTTACTAAAGCACTTCAAAACCACACATTCTTTGTTGCCTTTGTCCCTTAATTTTCAGAACAAAGGCTGATAAATGCAAATAAATGACCCATAATCCTCATGCCCACAATGGTCTGTTTACACTTTCCCATAATGTTAAAGGATCTCTCAAGATGTTTCATGTTTAACACTCACTGCCTTTCCAGCACACACTGCTATCTTAACAAGACTCATTATTTCTCCATAAAGATGTCTTTCTATACAAGCTTTCTGATCTTCTTGTTTGTGTTTGTGATTTGAAGTGCAACATCCTTGGTACAAGGGCAACATGGTACACAAACCCAAGCAATCCTCCTATGTCTTCAAATGGTTATTTCTATACAGGCCTAACAAGATCCCACGCAAACTCACTTTCATGCAAAAACTGAGGCTTCTCTTGTCACCCTCAGTGGTGAACTGGATGCAGAACCCCTGTACACATTGCAACTGATAATGACAAATCTAACATGTTAAGGTTGTAACCCAAAAGGTTATGTGGACAGTCAGTAGTTTGGATCGGTGACCTTGACAGACTGAAGTACTGAATTTCTCCATTCAGACAGTCCAAGGGCAAGGATTGTAAGAATATTTCCAGTTAATAGGTTGAATTAATGTCTAGAAGTCAAATTACAGTCTTTCCTCTGAATACTCATCTTCATTTATGCATGTACAGACAAGAAAGATTCTGAATTAATATATGTGGCACTATGGCATGATCCTTTAAGTAACTGAGAGATGAAAGTCTGATTTTTGTATCAGTCCGAAGCAGACTGACATCAGGGGTAAATTTGGAGCTTGATACAAGGGATTCAGCTGTGCAACTGGCATTAAAGCTAACAGGAGCCACAAGAAAAACAAAATTACATTCTCTTCCTTGAATAAGAAGTTAAATACAGATTACAACTTACTCAAAGAGTTCAAAGTCAGTTATTTTTTCTAGTGAAATCAATGAGGACTTCCCATTTCAGTTCCATTTCACTTGCTTCTGGCTGAGAAGAATGACTTTATCTGTGAACTTTATCACCATTTGCTTTCCAGGATTATTGGGGTTTCTTCTCTTTTTTTTTTTGCCTGATTGATGATTGGTCTCATAAACACATCCATTTTTTTTCCAAAGTCAATTCTTTTGCTTTAAACAACTGACTAGAAATTTGAAAAATCATTAGAAATTTCCTTTGAGACACTGTAAATGACACAACAAAGACAATATTAACTGGATGAAACATCCAAAACACACAACTAGTTCCCTTGAAATCCCATTGAAGTGCAGCTGTTGACCTATGGAGACACTCTGACCACAATCAGCTTTCATCTGGTGACCTCTCTAAAAATGTTGTGCATATTTTGACTCAGTCTTCATTTGTCATTAGTTGGTTAAGGTGGGTATCACTTGAATGGACTTGCCTTACAAGGACATCTCACATGCACTCTCTCCTCACAAGTCACAACTGATTTGATGAGAGAAAATAGCATCAAATTGCACCAAGGGATGTTTAGGCTGGGCATTAGGAAAAGCTTCTACACTGAAAGGGTTATCAAAGCCTGGGACAGGCTGCCCAAGGAATTTGTTAAATCACCATTCCAGGATGTATTTAAAAGCCATCTAGATATAATGCTCAAGGATATGGTGTAGTAGTGGCCCTGGTAGAGTGAGATAATGGTTGGACTTGGTGTTTTTAATGGTTTTTTCCAACCATAGCAATTCTGTGATTCTGTGCTCTTTCTCCATCAGCAATTTCAGTACACAAAACAGCAGTCAGTCATTTATAAAACTGCTACAGGACATGGAGTAGATGTGCCTCAGGAAGATTAAGCTGATGTGTACATTCCATTCAAAGATGTCAACTCTATCTACTTACATGTATTGATCACAGATTTTGTTCTAGGGGACTGGGTACTGGTGTTGCCAGTTCCAAAATCTGGACTGGTTCTCAATCTGACAACAGTCATTTATTCTTAAAACCACACATCCACACAAAAATGACATCTCTTCCCTTTATTTTCTGTATCAGATTTGTAGCTGATCTGGGGCTAGTAATCAGTAATCAGTGCTTCCTCACAGTTTACATGCAGCTACATCAGCCCAGACAAGCTGAGGATCTGGTATTCAACTCACCAGGGTCCAATTTCTAGCATTATTTAATAGTAATTTAGCAACTAAGTAGTCAAAGTAATTAATCACAGAATTCTCAGCTTCCTATACCCTGTTGTTATCTGGCTTCCTGTAGTCATTGCTCTGCAGCCTGCCTGGTGTGCCTACAGCAGTTGGTGAGTGATGTACCAGACCATGAATGGGTTCTGCCCAACTGATTCCACCCCCTGGTTGTTTGCACCCTAAGCTTCTGCTAGTAAAGATGGAAGTGCAAGACACAAATGTTGGTGGGGCAGAGGTGGGATCAGGAGCTGACAGTGCAGCTAGCACTACCAGAACTGTGACAGTGGGGTGTAGCTTGCTGTGCAGCCCTTGAAGGGAAGGGACTCAGGGAAAAGGGGGTTTGTCTTAACAGCACTTGGCCTACCCTCCATGTTACTACTATATGTAAGTACTAAATAAGAAGCTTAGTATATGCAGAGCTTTATATCAGTTACATAAGCTCATATATATATATACATACATATGAAGGAAACTTTCTCTCTATATATATATAAAGGAAACTATTGTTTTATGGGCTGTTCTCATGGTAGTTTTGGTTTATTTTTTAATTACAATTTACTGTTTAAGGGGGAAAAATATCAGATCTATACTTTCTCTAAAAATCTTGGCTTAGACTATGAGAAAGGGAATGACACAGATATTTTGGAAAAAGAACAAAGATCATGAAATATCTCAAGCAGATAAACAATAAGTTTACCACCAAGGCAAAGGCTCTGTACAGTTATATCTGTGTCAGCCACCCTAAGAAAACAGCACAAAACACTTTCTAATAGTTGACATTGTGATAAGAGGCAGAGTCTGTTGTTTAGCAAATACCCATGTGGGACACACACTGAGCACCAGTATCAGGTCTCTGCTGGCACTGGAAAGAGGTGCTTGTCTTTCTGGTTTAGGCTGTGAGCTGTGTCGAACCTTAAATAATCTCTTTGCTTTCAGCAGTCTTCCTACAGCTGGGTTCAGCTCAAGTCTGCAGGCTCAGCGATGCCTACTCTCTGGTAACATTTACACTCCAGTGGAGAATTTTTTCAAGGCATCAAAGACAGCAAATCTTAAAATCTCAGAATGAGATGCGACTTTGTAACCTTCCTGATGAAGTGAACACTGATGCACTGTAGCAAATATGTTGGGCATTTGGTCGACAGAGCTATCACCACAGGGCTCTCCTTCCTTTGTGGGAGAAAATGTCCTTCCACCACAGGAACACAGAACTTAGGGTGTACTCTGCAGGAGGCGAGATTGGAGATGCATGCAGATGATTCAATATGAGTTACAACATGCATTCTTCATCTTTATTCACAACCATTCTACATTTATAGTGATCCTAAAAGTAAAACGTGATTACATCTTTACTATTGGTCAAACAGCAGAGCTACAGAAATATTTGTGTATTTCGGGTTTTTTTTTTCCTCTATTTATATTTATCTAACAGGTTACAGGCTTTCTCTACTCAGAGATTTAGCCTACAACAGCGGAGTTCCCTCCTGAAGGTAGAGTTGAGAGGGTTAATTGTTTACAGCGGGTTTAGACTTGCCGGAGGGGGGTTCACACGTGGCTGCCCGGACACCGGATACTCACTCCTGTGCACAGAGAAAGCAGCCTCCTCACTGCTGGCACGTGTGGAAGGGAGAAAAAGAAAAAAAAAAAAAAAGGGGGCAGCCC
>VYZU01028896.1:9326-28656 GCA_013401355.1 Ceyx cyanopectus | reverse complement strand
AACCAGGAGCAAATTGTTCTAATAAAAACCTCTGCAACAGTTTCATAGCTCAGCCTCTCATTAGAATCATTATGGGGTTTTGTTTGCTTATGGCAATTAGGCCAAATATATATAAACTCAATACTGTCTTAAGAAATCCAATAAACTCATTAAAAACCACACTGCCTTGAGTTCATGCTTTATGGCCTTATCCCTTATGGTAACTGCTTTAAAATGAAAGCCCTTCCTTATATAAATTCACCTTCTGTGCAAACCAGTGCCCAAGTTCACACAGTCAAGTGTTCATCTCCCCAGGCCTCCTCAGTTGTATCTGGGTACTGAAAAACTGCTCAGAAAAGCAATCTGAGAGTGGGCCAGCTCAGTATCTGAGGGTGGATTAGAACATACATCAATACTTTGGTGGTATTTGCAAGCTTCAGATTTTCAGTACTCCCAGCAGCTATTTCTGAGACTGCTTTTGCTCTTTTTGAAGGAAAGCCTATTTTTCCCTAGCAAACTCCCAAACCACCACCAGCTGAAATCCTTAGAAGTTAACAGTATTTAGGAATGAACTACAACAGTACTAGTCTCACGTGGCAGACTGTCTACCCATTACTCTAACAGCAAATTAAATTCAATTACATCCTTAGAGTGTATCTCTAACTTCCTTAAATAATACAGTAATAATACAGATTTGGACAGAAATATCTAAACGAAAACTGTTCTGTGCTATATAGTAAATGCTGCATTTACATACACATTTCATAATGCAATAACACATGCACAAACTAAAGCAATGATTCCAACACCAACCACATTGTAGAAATAACTTTCAAGAGTGGAAGTTATAAAAGTGATTAGGAGACCATTCTTTTAAAGCATCCTCTTCAGTAACAACACCTTTCTTGAAAGGCTGACAGCAATATGGGAGGAGAGATAACGAAGTGAATTTATTTCTCAACTTCACATTACTAAGACTGGATGCACTTGTACTGGAGAAACACAAGTAAAATATAAGACAAGCCTACTATAGGTACATAAACACTGGAAAAGCACCTCCTGTCCCACCCCATCCCCTAACACCTTGCAGATCTTTCTGAGAGTTATTAAACCTGTGTCACAGTACATGAGTTTCACATATTGCCTGCTCCTCTTCTAAGATGACCAGTTAAGGCAGAAGGTCACCAATGCCATCTGCTTGTCCAAATTTCCTGTTTCCTTAACAGTGATTACTGTACCTCGCCCCTTCTCCCTCCCAGCCTGTTTTTAACATGAGTCAAGGCAAGAAGAAAACTCTACAGAACTAGATAGAGTGGCTACAAACCATACAGAATATCTTGCCTACTTTCCAGATTCCAATATAGGAAGAGACATATTATTACATAAAGATCCTGTTATTCATTCCAATATTGTCAACTACATTGCCATTTGTGTTTAAAAATTTCTTGCTTTATGGAAAGTTATAATGAGCAAGCTGAGACAGACTTGCCCGAGAATAGCAAGTCCCCCTGTCCTTCAGGTAGGAAGAACCTACATAAACAACTGTAAAATTAGCTCTCAAAAGATACATGGATTGAGAACTTGTCAGCACCCAGTAAGCATTTCTGCTTCAGGTGCAGCCTGCTACTTCTGTATCTATTACATTCTGTTTCTGAGTTCCCAAGGGATGGATGGAGCAAGTAAACTGATTGGTAAACTGACTGCAGGACAGCACTATAAACATGAAGAAAAAAAAAAAGTTACTTAGCTTTGAATTTCACATAAACTGTATATACAACAGTCAACTACTTTGTTAAAAGTGCACCACATGAACTTTTTTTTTTTTCTTCTCAAAGTATGATTGCTCAAACACACTCATCATGTGCTTCATGACTGGTTCAAATTTACTTCCCAGTTCCAGAACTTGAGGCACTGCAGACTTCAGACTGTTACTAAAATTCTGAAACATTAGCCAGTGAGGTAAGTAGCAAGGCAATACTTCTCAATTTGTCATCTCCGCAATGGTGCCCCAGGGCAGATGTTTTCTAGAAGGTTCAAGTCACTAATAGAAGGGCCTATACCTCACTTAAAGGGAGTTCCAAAGGAAGAAAAAAGGTACTGAACTAGACCTCCTATAACCATCACCAAGACCTAAATTCGCAGGCAAAAGATGACATTATGAAGCTTATCTCTATTCACAAATATATATATATCACTTCAAAGAGCATTAGTACATATAGATGTTATGGGCGTATGTTGCACATTTACTGACTTCCGTAAATTAAACAGTGGTTTCTGTAAGGACTAATTTGCAATGTCCTTGTAACGCACACAGGTCGATTATTGTGGGGTTTTTTTTTGCTAGCTTGATTTGCGCAAGTAAAAAAAATAATGGTTTTGTACAGTTGCTACCCAGTGTATTTGAACACACATATGTATTTTTAGGTGGAAACGCAGTTCATATAATATACTACCTAGGTTAGGGGTGGGTGTTAGACTGGATGTTTGGAGGCATGTAATTATCTAGAGGCTTGCAGTTTGTCTTTCACTGTTGTCTGATGCTGCAAATTGAGACAACTGACTCTGGAGTTAGCAGGTTTCGTTGCTTAGGATTTAAGTCAGAACATTAAGGCAGAGGCATTCTCTTTAATGAATCCTGAACTACCNAACCACCACCAGCTGAAATCCTTAGAAGTTAACAGTATTTAGGAATGAACTACAACAGTACTAGTCTCACGTGGCAGACTGTCTACCCATTACTCTAACAGCAAATTAAATTCAATTACATCCTTAGAGTGTATCTCTAACTTCCTTAAATAATACAGTAATAATACAGATTTGGACAGAAATATCTAAACGAAAACTGTTCTGTGCTATATAGTAAATGCTGCATTTACATACACATTTCATAATGCAATAACACATGCACAAACTAAAGCAATGATTCCAACACCAACCACATTGTAGAAATAACTTTCAAGAGTGGAAGTTATAAAAGTGATTAGGAGACCATTCTTTTAAAGCATCCTCTTCAGTAACAACACCTTTCTTGAAAGGCTGACAGCAATATGGGAGGAGAGATAACGAAGTGAATTTATTTCTCAACTTCACATTACTAAGACTGGATGCACTTGTACTGGAGAAACACAAGTAAAATATAAGACAAGCCTACTATAGGTACATAAACACTGGAAAAGCACCTCCTGTCCCACCCCATCCCCTAACACCTTGCAGATCTTTCTGAGAGTTATTAAACCTGTGTCACAGTACATGAGTTTCACATATTGCCTGCTCCTCTTCTAAGATGACCAGTTAAGGCAGAAGGTCACCAATGCCATCTGCTTGTCCAAATTTCCTGTTTCCTTAACAGTGATTACTGTACCTCGCCCCTTCTCCCTCCCAGCCTGTTTTTAACATGAGTCAAGGCAAGAAGAAAACTCTACAGAACTAGATAGAGTGGCTACAAACCATACAGAATATCTTGCCTACTTTCCAGATTCCAATATAGGAAGAGACATATTATTACATAAAGATCCTGTTATTCATTCCAATATTGTCAACTACATTGCCATTTGTGTTTAAAAATTTCTTGCTTTATGGAAAGTTATAATGAGCAAGCTGAGACAGACTTGCCCGAGAATAGCAAGTCCCCCTGTCCTTCAGGTAGGAAGAACCTACATAAACAACTGTAAAATTAGCTCTCAAAAGATACATGGATTGAGAACTTGTCAGCACCCAGTAAGCATTTCTGCTTCAGGTGCAGCCTGCTACTTCTGTATCTATTACATTCTGTTTCTGAGTTCCCAAGGGATGGATGGAGCAAGTAAACTGATTGGTAAACTGACTGCAGGACAGCACTATAAACATGAAGAAAAAAAAAAAGTTACTTAGCTTTGAATTTCACATAAACTGTATATACAACAGTCAACTACTTTGTTAAAAGTGCACCACATGAACTTTTTTTTTTTTCTTCTCAAAGTATGATTGCTCAAACACACTCATCATGTGCTTCATGACTGGTTCAAATTTACTTCCCAGTTCCAGAACTTGAGGCACTGCAGACTTCAGACTGTTACTAAAATTCTGAAACATTAGCCAGTGAGGTAAGTAGCAAGGCAATACTTCTCAATTTGTCATCTCCGCAATGGTGCCCCAGGGCAGATGTTTTCTAGAAGGTTCAAGTCACTAATAGAAGGGCCTATACCTCACTTAAAGGGAGTTCCAAAGGAAGAAAAAAGGTACTGAACTAGACCTCCTATAACCATCACCAAGACCTAAATTCGCAGGCAAAAGATGACATTATGAAGCTTATCTCTATTCACAAATATATATATATCACTTCAAAGAGCATTAGTACATATAGATGTTATGGGCGTATGTTGCACATTTACTGACTTCCGTAAATTAAACAGTGGTTTCTGTAAGGACTAATTTGCAATGTCCTTGTAACGCACACAGGTCGATTATTGTGGGGTTTTTTTTTGCTAGCTTGATTTGCGCAAGTAAAAAAAATAATGGTTTTGTACAGTTGCTACCCAGTGTATTTGAACACACATATGTATTTTTAGGTGGAAACGCAGTTCATATAATATACTACCTAGGTTAGGGGTGGGTGTTAGACTGGATGTTTGGAGGCATGTAATTATCTAGAGGCTTGCAGTTTGTCTTTCACTGTTGTCTGATGCTGCAAATTGAGACAACTGACTCTGGAGTTAGCAGGTTTCGTTGCTTAGGATTTAAGTCAGAACATTAAGGCAGAGGCATTCTCTTTAATGAATCCTGAACTACCTTTTAAGGGAAGTAACTACTTGTTATCAGTTATACTGGCAGAACACTAACACTCTTCACAAAGTGTTCCTTATACAAAAAACTCCTTTGGGAACAATGATTTTCTTTGAAGTCTTCATTTTTTAATACTGAGACCAAAAATCTGGTACTAATAAATTGTAATGTTGCTACTTCTGTATTTTTTCAGCCGCAAATATATCTTCTCTCAAAAGGTCTCTGCAGTTATCAAGGTCAAAGACTGCTTAATGACATTCCCCCTGTGGAAATAGCAGATACACATGTCTACCAAAGATACGGAAAATTCGAAGACATAAGGCAAGACAAAATGAACCACCAAATACTATTAAGCAGAGAAGAGACAAATTAGACCTCCAAGGGAGCATTGCTAAGACTTTCAAGGATAAAAGCAAGACCTTTTTCCTCCATTCAGTCTAAGAAAGAGCAGTTATTTGTAGATGGTAGATTACAGAAACAAATGTCCAATCCTAATCATCAACCTCCTTTAGTCACTGGTTGCAACCTGAGCATGGTTTTTGGAATTGATTTTTGGTATGAGGACTACTCATAGAATTAGCTCAGCAAGTTAAAAAAAAAGCTCTTCTGGTGCTTTATCTTGAAAATTAATTTTCCTCATCCTATTAAAAAAAGGATCCTTTAAGCTTCAGGCAGACTTGGAACCTGAGAAGATCGGCCAATCAAACCTGAAGAGGTTGTGACAATTGGCTACAGTACCGACTTTAAATAAAAACACAAAACCATGACAAAAAAAGATAAACAACTCAAGAGAGCGTAACTCACAGGGTGAATTCAAGACACTCTGAAGCGAGAAAACAAAGGCACACGCACCTTAAAAAAATATATAAATTTAAAAAATCTGCCAGCCAACCATTCTTACAGTTTGGTTCCAGGTTTCCTGAAGTCTTTCACAAGGACAAAAAATGGAATCTGAAAAAAGGTTCTCTGTGACAAATAAACACAGCTAGATTTAAGAAGTATGCTTCCTCCAGATGTTTTTCTCAATATTAACAAGGTTCTTTCTGTTGACTTTCAGTCCCTCATTAGTCTTCAAATAGAAGTGGAGAAAAATTCCAGAACTGCTAAGTTTTCTTGATTTTTCTCTGTACATTTCCACTTCACAGCTTGTTTTTAATTGCTTCACAATCAAAAGTTGTTCGCAAAACACATTTTGGTGCTTAAAAAAAAGGACAAAAAAAAAAACCCACCGAACAGTCATCTTGTACAGATTTTATAGTTTATACGCGAGAGGTTAGTCTTCACAATCAAGAGAGCAAGTATATCATAGGATGGCATGTCCAGGAATGAAATGGAAGTTTAAAATTTTTAAAAAGGCAATTCCAATACAAGTTAAGATGGAGGAAGTTCCCATGTGTACTGTTTCATGATGGAATTCAGAATCTGGCCAAGACCTCTTTTGAAAGGGACAAATGATATTCTAATTATTCAGTAATTTAATAAGATGTATTTGAATGCTGGTACAGATCTTGCTGTAAGTGTATGCCACTATAATGTCATACGATCAATGCACTGTTAATCTTCTCGTTTAGTTCCAGAAATTGTGTCATTTCTCAAATACCAGTTCTAATTCCAGTAACGTGGTTGCCATCAAAGATCATGTTGGCAGTTTTTATGCTGGCCCACATCTGCTCCTCTTGCCTGTGACACATGCTCTGACAGCAGCTAGGAAAGTGGCAAGACCAATCATCAGCCATCGTAAGCAACTGTTAAGACCACAAGCACCATGGACAGAATGAAGAAAGGTCCATTTTGAAAATTCTGGAAACTGTTTTTTGCCAGTATAATTAAAATGCCCAAGCAGCTTTCTGTAAGCTGAAAGCGAAAGAAAAAAAAAGTACACTAAAAATGAGAATACCTCAAATGACCTTGACACTAGTGAGGAAATTTCAGACGATGGGCAAGAAAGGCTTCCCCTCTCTGCCCCAGCAGGCAGAGAAGCCTGTTGTTTGAACTACATATTCTAAAATTTTTTACACAGATGATGTGTTAAGATGACTGAAAAAGGTATTTTGCAGGTTTTCATTCACATTGGAAGCAAATGTTAGACAGAAACTTCAAATATCTTTCTTAAGTACTAAAAATTTCTGAGATATTTAAAGATATCAGTGTANTACTGGCAGAACACTAACACTCTTCACAAAGTGTTCCTTATACAAAAAACTCCTTTGGGAACAATGATTTTCTTTGAAGTCTTCATTTTTTAATACTGAGACCAAAAATCTGGTACTAATAAATTGTAATGTTGCTACTTCTGTATTTTTTCAGCCGCAAATATATCTTCTCTCAAAAGGTCTCTGCAGTTATCAAGGTCAAAGACTGCTTAATGACATTCCCCCTGTGGAAATAGCAGATACACATGTCTACCAAAGATACGGAAAATTCGAAGACATAAGGCAAGACAAAATGAACCACCAAATACTATTAAGCAGAGAAGAGACAAATTAGACCTCCAAGGGAGCATTGCTAAGACTTTCAAGGATAAAAGCAAGACCTTTTTCCTCCATTCAGTCTAAGAAAGAGCAGTTATTTGTAGATGGTAGATTACAGAAACAAATGTCCAATCCTAATCATCAACCTCCTTTAGTCACTGGTTGCAACCTGAGCATGGTTTTTGGAATTGATTTTTGGTATGAGGACTACTCATAGAATTAGCTCAGCAAGTTAAAAAAAAAGCTCTTCTGGTGCTTTATCTTGAAAATTAATTTTCCTCATCCTATTAAAAAAAGGATCCTTTAAGCTTCAGGCAGACTTGGAACCTGAGAAGATCGGCCAATCAAACCTGAAGAGGTTGTGACAATTGGCTACAGTACCGACTTTAAATAAAAACACAAAACCATGACAAAAAAAGATAAACAACTCAAGAGAGCGTAACTCACAGGGTGAATTCAAGACACTCTGAAGCGAGAAAACAAAGGCACACGCACCTTAAAAAAATATATAAATTTAAAAAATCTGCCAGCCAACCATTCTTACAGTTTGGTTCCAGGTTTCCTGAAGTCTTTCACAAGGACAAAAAATGGAATCTGAAAAAAGGTTCTCTGTGACAAATAAACACAGCTAGATTTAAGAAGTATGCTTCCTCCAGATGTTTTTCTCAATATTAACAAGGTTCTTTCTGTTGACTTTCAGTCCCTCATTAGTCTTCAAATAGAAGTGGAGAAAAATTCCAGAACTGCTAAGTTTTCTTGATTTTTCTCTGTACATTTCCACTTCACAGCTTGTTTTTAATTGCTTCACAATCAAAAGTTGTTCGCAAAACACATTTTGGTGCTTAAAAAAAAGGACAAAAAAAAAAACCCACCGAACAGTCATCTTGTACAGATTTTATAGTTTATACGCGAGAGGTTAGTCTTCACAATCAAGAGAGCAAGTATATCATAGGATGGCATGTCCAGGAATGAAATGGAAGTTTAAAATTTTTAAAAAGGCAATTCCAATACAAGTTAAGATGGAGGAAGTTCCCATGTGTACTGTTTCATGATGGAATTCAGAATCTGGCCAAGACCTCTTTTGAAAGGGACAAATGATATTCTAATTATTCAGTAATTTAATAAGATGTATTTGAATGCTGGTACAGATCTTGCTGTAAGTGTATGCCACTATAATGTCATACGATCAATGCACTGTTAATCTTCTCGTTTAGTTCCAGAAATTGTGTCATTTCTCAAATACCAGTTCTAATTCCAGTAACGTGGTTGCCATCAAAGATCATGTTGGCAGTTTTTATGCTGGCCCACATCTGCTCCTCTTGCCTGTGACACATGCTCTGACAGCAGCTAGGAAAGTGGCAAGACCAATCATCAGCCATCGTAAGCAACTGTTAAGACCACAAGCACCATGGACAGAATGAAGAAAGGTCCATTTTGAAAATTCTGGAAACTGTTTTTTGCCAGTATAATTAAAATGCCCAAGCAGCTTTCTGTAAGCTGAAAGCGAAAGAAAAAAAAAGTACACTAAAAATGAGAATACCTCAAATGACCTTGACACTAGTGAGGAAATTTCAGACGATGGGCAAGAAAGGCTTCCCCTCTCTGCCCCAGCAGGCAGAGAAGCCTGTTNAAAAAAAAAAAAAAAAAGACAAGCACAGATCCATGAGACCCTGTGAGAAATAAGGACAGTGACTGTGTCATTGGAGGCACTGCCATCAAGCAAAAATGAGAAGAAGCAGTTCAAACACCTCTGGATCACACAGCCACAGGGCTTGTCAAGGCAGACCATCCATCTGGTAAGACAGGACCTCACTTGGGACTGACATAAAAAAAAAGAGCAAGAGTCACCATGTTTTATCCATATTTTTTTTTTCTTTCAGATGAATTACGACTTTTTTTTTCCTCCAAATCAACCCAGCCTTTTACAATGAATCTGTGTCAGACCTGTATCCCCCCCTTGGGGGTGGAAAAGGGAAAGAAAGGGAAGAAAAGGAAAAAGGAATATTACTGACATAAATGGAAGGAGGTAAAAGGAAAGACTGGATAATGAAATAAACCTACCTTCATCTCTTCCTTACAGAAGAAAGCATTTCAAGAAGTTAAGATGTTAGACTCCTCTCTGAAATAGAAGCCTACATGAAGATATTTTTGTGATACTCACTAAGCTACTGACCCCATGTTGCAAAAGGTCAAGAGATAAGTTTCAGGGAGAAATTAAGACGTCTTCAACACCACTTAACAAAATCAAAGATTAGCAGAAGCCAGTGGAGTCTCATGGAAAGCAAGTACCACAGGCTTTTAGAGGAAGAACTACTTGAAAACAAAAAAAACAAACCCTGAATACTTGGAAGAGGAACGTTTCGAAGGCGAGACATGTGAATGTGGGGTGAGCACTTCCACCCTGCAAAGTAAGGAATTTTCACTAGATAAGAACAGTCTTCTGTTTATCATTGATGAAGAACAACTCTGCTGAGTGCTTGATAGTATACCCTGAAGAGGATTACACCCTTCTCCTGCAGAGGGGTCAGGTAGAACAGAAAAGTGAACAATCTTCTCTGCATGTTCACATCCCAGAGAACCATCTTCTCTGCATCTGATTGCACATCTCCAGACGCAGAGCCAGGATCAACACTCAAGCCCACCCTGACTGCATCCAGCTTTTCCATCCTTTTAAAGAAATAGTCTGAAATTCAAGCAGAGTTTTGTTTCTGTTTAGGCTTTTTTTTTTCCTCCTCCTCCTCGTGACAAAAAAAAAAAAGAAACAGAAAAGAGGAAGTGATAGGGAAAGAATGTAAAAAGCCTGACACTAAAAATCTTTTCCCAGCAGTCTCGCTAGTCCAAACCATGCCACAGCCTCCTCCACACCCGCAGGATTTTGCATGCAGTTGTGTGAGGTGCATAAAGAGCCTGCCTAATAAATAATATGAAGAGAGGAGCGGGGGAAAAAAGGAAGGGAAAGGGAAGGAACAACCTTTCTTTTCTCTGCTCTTCCTGGGGATCTGAAAGTTCCTCCTAACAGGCAGGTCTTCTGGGGGCTTAGGGAGAGGGGGAGGCCCCCCCAACACACCGCTGGGCAGCTGCTGCTGCTGTTGTTCATTTGCCGTTGAGATGCTGCTCCTGCGCTGGCTGCTGCTAGTGATGCTGAGGTCTGGGGGGACCTTGTCCTCTGCAGCAACAGCAGCCACCAGCAGCGCCTGCCCAGCGCTACTGCTCTCTGAGCGTCCGCCATTTTGTGTGGTGTCCTCAGCGGCTCCTGCTCTATTAGTCTCCAGCCCGAGGAGGCCCGCGCTGGTCTTCTCCATCCGTTCATGCCGCTCCGGTTCCATCTCGCCTGCACTGGGGATCACGACTTCCGCCATTTACTCCTATAGCCGAGAAAAGGGCACGACAGCCCGCGCTTTCTTCTCCCCCACTAAACTACCCCTCCCCAGCGCCGCGCACCTCCCGCTACCGTTATTGCTCCCCCTCCGTCCGCTCGCTTTATGGCAGCCCCGACGCCCCTCCCGGCTCTCTAACATGGCGGCAGCACAAGCCGAGAGGAGGGCTGGGCTAGACCAGCCCACTTAGCCAATCCGTTCTCGGCACACATTATAAATAGAGGGCAAGCCGGCGCACGAGAGACCGCCACAACCGTCTCGGCGCGTCGGAGGCTGAGGGGCGACCGCGCTGGCTGCGGAGCCATGTTTAGAGTCGTGCCATCCCCCGCTGGCCAGGCGAGGCCCCGGGCCATCGCCAGTGGTCCCTCCCCCCGCGGTGTGCCAGGATAGGGCGGGGGAGGCATCTCGCTCTTTTCCCTCTTCCCGCTTCCCTCCTACCAGTGGTATGGGTGAGGAGAAAGGGCAGCTCCTTTCTCCGGCTCTGGGACGAGACCCGAAGCGAGGTCCCAGCGTGACCAAGGGGAGCGCGCTGGGCGGGGCGGGTCCGGGTTCCGTCGCTGGGCCTACGCCCCTGTTCCGCCGGCAAGGCGCAGTGGTGGGTCGTGTACGCGCCAGTGCCCCCCTAGAAATGCGGGCAGACCGTTTCGTTTCAGGTAACGCCGCACGCTGCCCTCTCCAGCGGGCAGCCGGCACATCACCGGTACGAGGCAGGCAAAGGCATAAGAGCGCGGAGCTAGGTAGAGTCACCGGGTACGCGTCCGCTGCGGTCCGTGGTGCAGGCAGTGGGCTGAGCGCCAACGGCCCTGCGCCCCGCTCTCTCCACGCCGCTCCCCAGGACGTCTCGGTAAACTCCCAGCAACGCAAAGTAGCGGTGCCCCACGAGTTCCAGCTCTTCCTCTCCAAGTTGGTTTTGTTTTGTTTTTCCCCGAGACATTGAACAAAACGACAAAATTTCCCTTTGGAAGGATAACAAGAAATTATTAGCCAGGAAGGACTGGCAAAAACAAAACAAATCACTTTAATAGAATTCTTGGATAGTCTCATCAGCATCAAAGAACCTTCCCTTTCGCTCTCTTACCCCAACCCCCCCCCCCCCCCCCCCCCCCCCCCCTCGCCGTTTATTAGGGGAGGAGGAGCAGGATAAAATAACTGAAAAACTATTTCTCTCTTTGAACTAACATCTTCAGTGCAAGGAAACATTCTTTACAGAGGAATGACAACAGCTATTTCTGTTCCATGGCTTGTAACACTAAAAATTGCAAGCAAGCTTCAACATGAAAAAAACATGCACAAGTAATGAACTATTTCACCATTTTAAAAACTAAAACAACTATAACGCCTCATCAGTAGGATAAAGAATTACAGAGCAACTGAAGTAAACACAATCATTATCCATATGCCAAAGGGCACCATTTTTTCAAATGCAGCAAAACCAAATACTAAATCAGCTTTTAAGGAAAAACAAGGCTTCAAATATAAAAAAAATAACCGTTATTTCAAAACAATAAATAACATTCAATCACATCTACATTGTTGTTAGATAGTCTTTGTTGGATTCCTCTGCAATACTTTAAAGCATTTGCTGCCTTGTGTTGTCCATACTATCCTGTACTGGAGGCCAGTATCAAATCAGAAAGTTAACATTTATTCGCCTCTGCCAGCCTGGCTGCAAGGCTTGCAACTTCAGGTAAAAGAAGGATCTGAATATGTGAAAGCCAAAGCAAAGACCTTTCTTTAGTAGCTCCGAGGAATGCACTAAATAAAAAAGTTGTTGCTGCAGATAACTCGTTCTTGTAGTGCCTAAGAAACACTTCACAGATGTTTAGTTTCACAAGTAACTTTGTTATACTCAAATTGAGACTAATTGAGTCTAAGATAAATTTAGTAAGTATTTTATTAGGAAAGCAAAAACAGCGCTGGGCGGCCACGGAGTCATAGGTCTGCCAAAGGCTCGCGAATTTAGACAAGCAAAGCAACTCCTTTTATCTTCACTGAAGGTTCCTCGATACGCCTCTCCCTCTACTTCTTCCTCGATTGTGGCTTCTTCAAGTACCTGTTTGCTCCAGGCGGTTTCAACAGAATGTCGGTTACCTACTACTCAGCTTAGTAGTATCTTTTCTTTACAGTTCTATTCTTTTCTTATCTATTCTTTAGAGTTGATTAGTACAAATGTGATACGTAACAATTGTGTTTGGTCACTGAACCGACCTTAAAAGGAATGGAATGTATGTTGGTTAGACTGCGAGATAAGAAGACCCATCACTTGAGCAATCCCCAAGGAGGAAGAAAAGATCCTAGCAACACCTCGCACTTGCACAGAAATGCACCAAGAAGTCGACGTGGCAAGGAAGTAAAAGGGTATATAAGACTGACTTAAGAAACTTTTGCAAGCCATTTGTGGAGCAAAGACTACCTGGCTGCCCAGCGCTGTTTTGCTTGTTGTCACCTGCTTGATCAAATAAATTTTTATACTCTTACTCGTTCCTGTCAATTATTGGAACTAACTTATAACACAAAGAGGTTTAAACAAAGATACAATTGTCACAGTAACATAGTATTGTGGTTTAACGTTTACTTAAGATGGCACATTCTGATATCATTGTGGTTAAAATTATTTTGACAAACAGGATATTCATGTCTAGTGAGGCAAGGTCGTCCTTCTTGCTCAACTTGTTAGATCAGCAAACTACCCCTAGTTTACCTATTACAACTTGCAAAGCACTAAAAGCCCACAAATTGTTTTCTTTGTTAAAAGTGTATGAACGCTATATTGTGGCAGTTGTACCCCCCTGATAAAGAAAGACCACAAGATTTGCTAACTTAGGGAAAATATTAAAACATCTGCTGACTCTGCCCATTCTGGTCAATGTCTGATAACTCGGGGTAACCACAAAATCTCCTGATTTTGGTCACACTAGGTTCACCAGAACACTGGCTGTTGTAAGACGCACAGTGCAGTTGGAAGCTAAGACTCTCAGTCAGTAAAAACCAACATGACCATATTTTTGTCCACAGATCAATAGGGTATAAATGGGGACCTGCCAGAAGACATGCTGAGCTGGTCCTCCTCAGGACAGCAGGTCCATGGTTGGGGACTCTCCCCTTGGGTTGGGACACTGCCTGAGTTAACTCCTTGAGATTAAGAGCCTTTATCTTGATTGATGAGTTTTTGTTAGTTGCTTTGATTAGTTGCTACTAATCTGAGCAGTGTAATCTTAAATTCTGATTGGCATCTGGAACCTGTAGTTTACTCATGTTGTTGGGAGTCCTAATGAGTTTTTCTGTAATCTGTAGTTTTACTAATGTTGGGTTATTAAATGATTTTTTTTATTAGAATAAATTTATTTTTTATTTATAACCTTCCTAATTTAATTTTGTGAGCCTCTGCACCAATTATCTTAAATCCTGATAAGCGATGCTATTTATATTATCTCAGAAGCAGCTACCAAGCTTAAATACAATGTTTTTCCTATGCAAGGAACAAATATTTTAAATATTTTAACCTAGCGCTTTTATTTTATTGATCTATTTTTAGATTACCTGTCAGTCAGAAAATCTAAGTAACCTACCAACTCACGAATTGTCTGGTGCTAACAGTAGCCTCCGGGGTCTTAAGATAACCTAATAATTATTAGTTTCTTCTTAGAAGTCTTTGGGGATCCAGCCAAGTTTAAATAGGATAATTAGTATCTATAGATATAATCTACATAAATTATAGAAACATGTCATCAAACATTAATCTAATTGGAGAAACACAGTGTTACATTATCCAGAGGTAATAAAACCCACAAATAGAGTGTTCAACCTATGGATAAATCAAGACTGCCTCTCTGAGAATTTTACGTTCTGCCTCTGTGAAGATTCAGTGGTGATAGAGAGTATTATAAAAGAGCTGATATATTATATCAGAATATTTTTCCTGTGCTTTACCTTGCTTATGGAAATTGTATTTGAACAAGAAGAAAAAAAAATCAACAAACCAATGTAGTGTTATTTCAGCCTTTAAACACGTTAGCAATGTATTAAGTCTTATTTGCCAAACAACATACAAAGAAGTTTTTCTCCTTTACCACTTGCTTTAAAAAGATACTTCTTTGCAGTTCTACAAAATTATTTCATGTATTACCATAAGCCTGTGAAATCATCACAAAAATTACTAAGTACTATTTGATAAATGTTGTAATCATTCTGAATCACTGTACCACTATGAAACTTAAATCCTAATAGATAATAAAATAGGTAGCAAGAATCTCAGTTCACAAAAACATAGGCTCAGTGAAAAATCACCATAGGACGAGTTGAACACTGAAGTAAAAGAAGGTTATAAAATCTGTCATCTTACTGTTTTTCTAATTTCTGGTTTCTGTGGTTTCTGATATTTGCCAAGCATTCAGCCATAACTCCCTGGCTTGCACTGAGTGGTTTCCCACCCAAGTACAAAGCAGCTGCAGATCCCTTTGATTCAGGAATCAGATTATATGCCATATATTAGTAATACTGATTTAGATCAGAATAATAGCTACAAAATAAAATAAATTTATACAAAAGGCTTGCATACTTGGTACTTGCTCCAGACATTATCTCAGTATTCTTTTAGGAAAGCAAATTAAGAAATGCAAAATATTCTATCTGAGCACATTCTTACAGTTTAAATAAATAGAAATTACTATTTTACTTTCCAGAAATTACTGATGCAAAACACATCTTATTTCTTCAAATGTTTAAATGCTAATTTTGTGTTGACAATTTTCTTCATAGACCATGTAAGAAGATATACCTTCAAAAAATTCAGAGACAAAACCCAATTTAAACATTTGGAAAGAGCTTTAGTATCATTTACCAGCCAAGGAGAAAATCTGTCTGTGATAGTAAAAGGTGAGACAAACTGTGGAAGTAGTCTTGTCTCTGTAAAGCCAGGGATTAGTAGCAAAAATTCAACTAGTACTTTTTTCTTACAAATTTGTGATCATGATGTGGAAATCTGAAAATATTTAGTTGTACTTTAAAAAATACTTTCATTTTATAATTATGAATCATCTAATATCTTAAACTTTTTAAAATCAAATGTAATCAAATCACCTCTAAAAAGATGCAATTATTTCCAGTAGATGGCAGCATCAACCTGTAAATTCAGATCACAGATTTAAAAACCTGTAGCCATAAGAGTTAAATATGGAAGAACTGTCCATTCTGGATCTGGAACCCCAATTAAAAAGGAAACAAATCTTCTTCCATATATGCTGAACTCCGTTTCTGGCTGTATTAGACACTGGAAATCAAAACTGTCAGACAGCATCACCATAAAACATCATCATTTTCAAAAAGAGCAATCCATTACATCAATAATTAAAAGTTCTATCTTTCAAATTATATACATTTCTGTGAAACCTCAAGAAAGCTGGTTCCCCACTATTGCAGAGGCATTCCTAAGACAGTATTCCTGGTCCAGGCTGGTCATGCTGAATAGGATTCACCACTTGACCTGGTAGTTCAACTTTGGGCCTATACCCACATTCTGGTAACTGATTTCCTGCTATTAAGCTTCACAGACTTTAAAAATGCTCCTGGTGTCCTGTAGCCAGCCAACCTTTGTGTTCCAGGAAATAGGTCTTCATCCTTGCCTTGTTCTTTTCAGTGCTGCAGACCAAATATAGGGAACCAAAGACCACAGACAGTTAAATTTGCTTTGTAGTCTCAGAGGACCCAAACCATGCCAAGATTTCCAAGGGCATTCTCATTGCTTATCTTTCCTTCTCAGTCAAGACAATCTATCCTTTTATCTTTATTACTTCTGGTTCATTAGATCTTTCTACAAGCTAAGACTACACTTGCTTTCTGTTCTCACCAGGAATACAAGAGCAAGAAAACGGCAAAGATTTGCCAAAAGGTATGAAACTGCCACATCAGACTGACTTCTTGCTACTTGTACTTCAGATTTAGAGCAGCTAGAAAACATAACACATCTGTGGTCCTCTCTTTATTTTGCCATCCCCTCATCTTCAAGGATCTTCAAGGATCAAGCCCTTGACATCTCAGGCTCCTCAGTGCTTCTTTCCAATTTGCTTTTTTTTTTTTTTTCCCCCATTTCACCTGTTCTCATTCACCTTCTTGCCATAGCCCTATTCTTCCATCTGAGGCAGGAATGATCCAAGATCCCTTAGAGATCCTAAATGACAGTAAACAAATGTAAATTAATCTTCTGAGATTCACTAGCTCACTGGTGGCTTTTTACATGTCCAAAAATTAATCATCTCCATGGTATGGACCAATATATATTTAGTAGAGATACGACCCACAAAAAATCAGGAGAGAAAACTGATGGCAAGATGTTAATTTTTTGTTCCACATGCTTACTAAATTGATTACATAATAAAAGCCTTTGGGGAATGTGCTGAATGGAGTGCAGACACTTCTTTGTTACTATTTTGTATAGAGCAAAGGAGATCCAAATACATAACATCTACTACAACCAAAATATAAACATTGGTCACATACATTAAAGCTCACTGTGTGCACCACTGAAATTTTCTTGCACAAAAACCCAAACTAAATAAAAATCATATGGTTTAATGTAATTTATTTGAAATGCTTCCAGAAAAGTTTAAGGCTATTATTAAACAAAAGAAGTCAATATACACATTCATTCTTTCTTCTCTATCTGAAGATTTTACATGCTTTTTGCTCTTTTTAAACATTTTGCTGAACTGGTTTTTTGAAAATAGTTCATGGTCTAAAATACTTTTCTGTGCCTTTTCTTCTGCAGACTTTTCCTTTCTGTCATCTTCACTGGCATATTCTTTCAGCTCTAAAAATGAAGCAGTTGAAATAAATTACAAAGCCTGGAACAGAAATTTGGGGTTTTTTTGAAAAACTATAAATACTGAAATATTTTCTGTAGGGTAAAAATGGCATTTTTCAAAAAAATAAAACCACCGTATTTNGTCTCTGTAAAGCCAGGGATTAGTAGCAAAAATTCAACTAGTACTTTTTTCTTACAAATTTGTGATCATGATGTGGAAATCTGAAAATATTTAGTTGTACTTTAAAAAATACTTTCATTTTATAATTATGAATCATCTAATATCTTAAACTTTTTAAAATCAAATGTAATCAAATCACCTCTAAAAAGATGCAATTATTTCCAGTAGATGGCAGCATCAACCTGTAAATTCAGATCACAGATTTAAAAACCTGTAGCCATAAGAGTTAAATATGGAAGAACTGTCCATTCTGGATCTGGAACCCCAATTAAAAAGGAAACAAATCTTCTTCCATATATGCTGAACTCCGTTTCTGGCTGTATTAGACACTGGAAATCAAAACTGTCAGACAGCATCACCATAAAACATCATCATTTTCAAAAAGAGCAATCCATTACATCAATAATTAAAAGTTCTATCTTTCAAATTATATACATTTCTGTGAAACCTCAAGAAAGCTGGTTCCCCACTATTGCAGAGGCATTCCTAAGACAGTATTCCTGGTCCAGGCTGGTCATGCTGAATAGGATTCACCACTTGACCTGGTAGTTCAACTTTGGGCCTATACCCACATTCTGGTAACTGATTTCCTGCTATTAAGCTTCACAGACTTTAAAAATGCTCCTGGTGTCCTGTAGCCAGCCAACCTTTGTGTTCCAGGAAATAGGTCTTCATCCTTGCCTTGTTCTTTTCAGTGCTGCAGACCAAATATAGGGAACCAAAGACCACAGACAGTTAAATTTGCTTTGTAGTCTCAGAGGACCCAAACCATGCCAAGATTTCCAAGGGCATTCTCATTGCTTATCTTTCCTTCTCAGTCAAGACAATCTATCCTTTTATCTTTATTACTTCTGGTTCATTAGATCTTTCTACAAGCTAAGACTACACTTGCTTTCTGTTCTCACCAGGAATACAAGAGCAAGAAAACGGCAAAGATTTGCCAAAAGGTATGAAACTGCCACATCAGACTGACTTCTTGCTACTTGTACTTCAGATTTAGAGCAGCTAGAAAACATAACACATCTGTGGTCCTCTCTTTATTTTGCCATCCCCTCATCTTCAAGGATCTTCAAGGATCAAGCCCTTGACTTCTCAGGCTCCTCAGTGCTTCTTTCCAATTTGCTTTTTTTTTTTTTTTCCCCCATTTCACCTGTTCTCATTCACCTTCTTGCCATAGCCCTATTCTTCCATCTGAGGCAGGAATGATCCAAGATCCCTTAGAGATCCTAAATGACAGTAAACAAATGTAAATTAATCTTCTGAGATTCACTAGCTCACTGGTGGCTTTTTACATGTCCAAAAATTAATCATCTCCATGGTATGGACCAATATATATTTAGTAGAGATACGACCCACAAAAAATCAGGAGAGAAAACTGATGGCAAGATGTTAATTTTTTGTTCCACATGCTTACTAAATTGATTACATAATAAAAGCCTTTGGGGAATGTGCTGAATGGAGTGCAGACACTTCTTTGTTACTATTTTGTATCTAGCAAAGGAGATCCAAATACATAACATCTACTACAACCAAAATATAAACATTGGTCACATACATTAAAGCTCACTGTGTGCACCACTGAAATTTTCTTGCACAAAAACCCAAACTAAATAAAAATCATATGGTTTAATGTAATTTATTTGAAATGCTTCCAGAAAAGTTTAAGGCTATTATTAAACAAAAGAAGTCAATATACACATTCATTCTTTCTTCTCTATCTGAAGATTTTACATGCTTTTTGCTCTTTTTAAACATTTTGCTG
>VYZU01028883.1:1286-11487 GCA_013401355.1 Ceyx cyanopectus | reverse complement strand
GCTAAGGTCTGAAAAAATAGGCCCTGAACCAAAGCTGACCTCTAGATGAACCTCACAACCCAATGCTATACTACACAGATAATGAACTATTTATCCATTTTGCTGTTTTAATGAGTACATTTTTTGATGCCAATTTATAAAGGTTTGTTCTACTAGTCACTGTTTAACAGGAACTGAAAGGGATTTTTATTCAGAGGCATGTTGCAAGGCCACAAAAACATCTAACCTTGCTGAGAAATACGTGGTCAAGTCCAAACAGATAAATTCCCCTGGTTCCTCCTTGAGCCCTGGTCAGGCTTTGGGTGGAATCCAGAAGGAGGATGAAAACAGTTGTTTCCTCACTTATGTAAACTTATTTATTCAACTATATAATAACTGGACCCTCTTGCAGAGACTTTGGAGACTTCACATTGGAGTGGACACACGGTGTAGGACCTCCCAGTTGCTGGGAAAGGTTCTCCAGATCCTCCCTGCAACTGGGGCTTCCCAGAAACTGTTATGATGGTAGAGTATTAAGGCAATTTATCTTTCTTAATCACTATAGTTAACCTTATGTAGTAATGATTAGGTGCATTAACTTGTTTTGCTTTATCCTTGCTCTATTATTTCACTTATTGCTTTAAACAGAGGTAAACAAACTCACTTCTTGGTGCCTGTGCCCTTTGTGCTGACCCCATCCATTGGCAAAACAGCATATAAGCCAATTCTTTGCTAGTGGAAAGACAAAACTAAGCTTCAAGATCTTGAAAAGGGCAACTTTTCAACTTGAAAAGGCTTAAAAACTTTGATGCAGAGACAGTCTTGAATTTCTCTGAGCCAAAGAGCTCATTATTGGTTCTTGACCAAGATGAGAGACTGGCAGTATTAGCAATTAGACTAATAATATATATGGGAAGGTTGATCTGCAATATTCCTTTGGGGAATCTTATGTTATCTGCATGATAAATTTAGGTCTAAAAGATGGAAGCTGTTCCTGCTGTAAGAAGTCTGGTAGGACAGCTTTTCATCCACTCTCACCAGCTGTTCTCAGTTGCATCTTCTCAGAAGACAAGGAAGGAGGATTCATCTTTCCTGCCTCATCTAGTGGCAGAGGGAAAGTTGGTAGAATCAAAAGATATCTTGGTTTCCTGTGTCATAGAATGGTAGGGGTGAAAGGGACCATGAAAATGCTCTTGTGTCCACAAACTTGACCACCAAAAATGTTTCTGAACCAGGGTATCATTAGGATTTACAGAAGAAAAACATTTAACTAGTTTTAAGACTGAGCTTTATAAGTTGCTGGAATAGATTGAGACACCTGGCTGGGTACCAGGAGATGCTTCTATTTCTGAGTTAATCAAGATACCACACAAGTCTATAATGAGTAAGGAAAAAAAAGAGCTAATTTTTAAATAAGCAGATTTCACCAACACTACTATTCATGATAATTTTGTACTACATTAATTTTTTAGTCAGAATCAGCCCTGATTCGAAAAGATGCCAAGAATTCTACTTACTTAAAAATAATACCTTGGAAAGAGACTTCCTAGTTAGCCTGAGCAAATCATCTTTTAAATCAGCATAGTTTGTAACTTGGTATAAAGATTTTTCCTCTTANCTTGGGGGTTCAGAGCATCCTCTGGTTCACATTACTGCTGCCTTCCTACCTGAATCCATTTTCATGTGTATCCTAATCAGTTTATTTACTGTTTGAATGCTATTTTTGATGCCAGAAAGAAATGTCTGGGTAGAGAAGTGTAAAAATCTCTCTGTTCATGATGAGAATCCTTCAAAATACATTTCAGGCTGTTTTCTAAACACTACCTGATATTGCAAAAGCTCTGTCTCCTACCAGTGCATTGGACAAACTGGTTTTAAGCTCTGCTCCCTCATCACAGGATGTAATATATGAATTTTCTTTTTTAGATCTGACATGTCAAAAGAGAAATGACAGGTAGTGCAAGGCTACCCCTCAGATGTGAGGCAAAAGGAAACCTGTATTTGCTTAAATCTCGTGTGGTACATGTTGAGGGAAGAGTCTTTGAGAAACATGTGACACCTACTGTTTCTAACACACAGGATAATGAAAAATAACAAATTTAGACACAAAAGTGCATGACACATTTGCAGCACGTAGAATGTTGGACTTTAGTTCTGCACAAGGAAGCAAAGTGCTACTTGTAAAGATATTGATTATACCAGTAGACCAAAATGAAGTACAGTCTGAATGCAAAATCATGTTCCTAGCCTCAGCTAAGCACATAGGTTACCTCAATAGTCACTGGAGTTCATCATAATAAGCCTATNGGATAATGAAAAATAACAAATTTAGACACAAAAGTGCATGACACATTTGCAGCACGTAGAATGTTGGACTTTAGTTCTGCACAAGGAAGCAAAGTGCTACTTGTAAAGATATTGATTATACCAGTAGACCAAAATGAAGTACAGTCTGAATGCAAAATCATGTTCCTAGCCTCAGCTAAGCACATAGGTTACCTCAATAGTCACTGGAGTTCATCATAATAAGCCTATGGGTCTATGGGAAATGCTAAGGTCTGAAAAAATAGGCCCTGAACCAAAGCTGACCTCTAGATGAACCTCACAACCCAATGCTATACTACACAGATAATGAACTATTTATCCATTTTGCTGTTTTAATGAGTACATTTTTTGATGCCAATTTATAAAGGTTTGTTCTACTAGTCACTGTTTAACAGGAACTGAAAGGGATTTTTATTCAGAGGCATGTTGCAAGGCCACAAAAACATCTAACCTTGCTGAGAAATACGTGGTCAAGTCCAAACAGATAAATTCCCCTGGTTCCTCCTTGAGCCCTGGTCAGGCTTTGGGTGGAATCCAGAAGGAGGATGAAAACAGTTGTTTCCTCACTTATGTAAACTTATTTATTCAACTATATAATAACTGGACCCTCTTGCAGAGACTTTGGAGACTTCACATTGGAGTGGACACACGGTGTAGGACCTCCCAGTTGCTGGGAAAGGTTCTCCAGATCCTCCCTGCAACTGGGGCTTCCCAGAAACTGTTATGATGGTAGAGTATTAAGGCAATTTATCTTTCTTAATCACTATAGTTAACCTTATGTAGTAATGATTAGGTGCATTAACTTGTTTTGNCCCTATTGTTAACTTCTGGCTTTTTTGCTTTTTTTTTTTTTTTACCAGTTATCTGCTAATTTACTTGGTGCTCTATTCAGTATCCTTTGTAGGAAAGAGTTACAAGCTGTGCTTGTACTTGTTCTTAGAAAAAAAGAAAAGAGAGGGGGGGGACAAGCAGTAGAAGTAATAAATTCTCCCTTCAGATTCTATTTCAAGACATGCCTATGTGTGGTCAAAATCACTGAAGACATGACAGGAGGAAATTACACACTGTATAAGTGCCATGCTGCATTGCCTGATAGTTTTAAATACATTGTTTTGTCAGTTCATTGGCATGTGCTCTCTGGAGGGAAGGTGTGTGTGTATGGATGTGTGTAACTGGGGCACTGCTCTCTCTCAGCTCCCAACCATTGTTCTGAATTCTCAGTAGCAGAAGTTCAGTAGTTGCCTTATGATGACTCAGAGATTTGAGCTAGAGAGCCGTTCATGGGGGCAGGGAATCAGATAAAGGGACCTTACTGCAAACATCCCTTTTGTGAACACTAGACCATGACTGGAAAGTAAAGCAATAAATACTGCAGAAATAATCTGGCCTTTCTGGACTCATAGATTTCAACCTGATTTCTGTTTAGTATTCACTAAAACTAGAAATGTAGTTGCTTTCAAGGTTTAATGCAGATCAACTGAAGGACCAGTATTGTTGATTTAAATATGAAATATGATCAGGTTCTGTTTATGTGATTCTGATAAGGGCAACAATGACACAGAACACAATAGAGAAAATCCACATAATGCATATGAATTATCTTCACAGATGGGCTTTTTTGGTCTTCAAAGAAGAAAAAAATTCTAATTTTTGATAGTGTAAATTCAGGATCATTAATAGAATTACAAAGAGAACATCATAATCATTAGGCACACTGTATTCCAAACTCTAGTTTCAAGACTAATGGGGGTCTTAGAGAGATGAGAGCTAAATGGAAAGAAGGACTCCCATTAAAATTAATGCACTAGCAAAAGGATCACGCTCAGCAATCTTCAGGATGACCCTGAAAAGATTTAATTAGAAGCCATGGCACTCTTCTCACCATACATACTGCCTGCTATGTCATATCTTCCAGGTCAGGTGAGAAGCCAGCCAATGTCCCACCCTACAGCCATCACTCAAATCACATCCTGGCTGCATCCAACCCTTGGGAAAACTCAGATATGCTTCTTAGCCATTTGCAACCAGCAGTTCCATATATGCTCATGTGAGAAGTCAGGGAAAGTCTTAAGTAGCTAGTTAAGTATTCAGGCAAAATTATTAATATTGTTAAAGTAGAAGCTCTTGGTGGGTTAAGGATTCATTCAGTAACAAAACAAACTAAAACTATTTGCCTTAGCATGAATAACAAATCAAGAACCATCACAGAAAATAATTTGTGAGTAATCTGTAGGGTGAAAAAGCTCATATAATAGTCTTATCTTGAAAAAAAAATTAAAATAGTCAACAACTCCACGAAAAAAGCAGTGCCCGAGAGTAGAAAATTCAAAATCGTAGAATCATTCTGGTTGGAAGAGATATTTAAGATCATCAAATCCAACTGTTAACTCAGCACCGTCAGGTCACCAGATAAATTCATGCATTTGTTTAATCTTAAAAACTCATAAAACTTTTAGAAGTCCCATTTTGATACTTGTGATCTATATTTTTTTTTTTCCCCACGCACAGTTTAATTGAATGCTGCTGAAAGACTCCACTGAAAACAACTCCTTGCTCAACGTGCAAAATAAAAACATATTTAGATTACTTTAAAAACACAGTAATAGCAAAGAGCATGGCACAATTCTTTGGGAAATCTGATGAAAAGACTTCACCACAACACTTTGAATGTAAAACTCCCCCAGTTTTACATTTCCTGGCACAACTTTGCAAATGTGAGGGGAAAAAAACCCACAAAATTTGAAATGCATCTGATTTAGTGTGGAAGTTAGTGAGGTTTTTTGGAGTGCATATATGATTAACTGTTCACATAGATGTTGGACATCAAAATGTCCCTGAAAAATACCCTGCTGCATAATTTCTTCCACTCACAAGACACATGAACAGGGTGAGCCACCTGGATTTGTTCTTGAGAAGACTCAGGAAGACAGCAGCAGATTCAGCATTGCATTAACATACACACCCAACCAACTAACACTATCCTTTTGAGAACTAAGTTTAATACTGACTGCCTCAGAGAATGAAAATAAATCCTAAATCCCTGTTTCTCCATCCAGTAAAATAGTATCTGCCTATATGTTTTGTAATGTGAAGGAAATGAAAATACTCAAATCACACAGGAAGGAAAGGAAATGACTAAATTCTAGTTTTGTTATTAGTAACAATAAAACCCCTACCTGCTGTTCAGAAGAGTCAAAAATCACATTTAGGAAAGGTTATTCCAAATGTCATAGTATTAAAGCATAATGAAAATCGATACAAAAACATGCAGATAAACAATATTATTCTGCATTTCTTTCATTTTGCCTGCTACAGGACAAAACTGATTCCCCAAACAGCTGCTGTTGGGCTGGAAATATTTTGGAATTTTTTTACTATCAGTGGATTAATATTTATAGGAAAATATTTTCTACTTTGAGGGAGCAGTCTCCTGGGCAATTGCTGTGCTTTTAGCACTGCAGATGTCTCTGAACGTTTCCTTACAGCCAGTTGCTGTGAAAATCAGTGTATACAGATGGAAGTACAGCAAGATGATGGAGAGTTATAGTACCCCAGGCACTCATATTTTATGCACTTTTTAATGTTACCTTTAAAAACTTATGAGCATCTAGTCTTCTAACCAAGTCCATCTCTAGTCCTGGGGGTTAAAGTGAAGCTTTATATACAAATATTCCAGGTTGAGAACATAACTATGAAGGGAAGAAGCCTGTTTCCAGAATCCCAATAGAGGATATATCATGTAAGATGGAAATAGTAGGTTCTACATCAGTCCTTTAACTTGTTAGAAGAGGAGAAGACTGAGAGGGGATCTGATTAATGTCTATAAATACACAAAAGGCAGGGAAAACATCTTTTCACATGTGCCCTGTGACAGGACAAGGGGCAATGGATTCAAGTTGGAGAACAAGGAGTTCCACCTCAACATGAGGAAGAACTTCTTTATTGTGAGGGTGCCAGAGACTGGAACAGACTCTCCAAAGAGGCTGTGGAGTCTCCTCTGGAGGCTTTCAAGACCTGTCTAGGTGAATTTCTGCCTGATCTGCTCTATCCTGCTGGGGCAGAGGGGTTGGAATTGATCTTCAGAAGTCCCTTGCAACCCCTGGCATTCTGTATGACTCTGAAGGATTGTTTCTGTAGTCACTGTGATACCTGAGGTCAGTTGGATGATCTAAAGATCCTTCTCTCCTTGTAATCTATTAATGGAAGCACAGATATGTGATTGAGTGTCCAGCCAAGGCAACAAATACAATACATGAAACAATCAGAAAATAAAACCAGCTCAGTGAGCCTAGAGCAGCTTCCAAATATTAGCTAGAAAAAGTGAAAACAAAACTCAAGACTAACAGCAGAGCATAAAACCACCCTTAAGTATTCCTCTCTCTTATGTAAGTCCTGTATTTGCCATTAAACCTTTTCTTATTTACAGAGCCTTCCCAAAATTTAATTACTCAGAATTTGCAATGTACAGAGCTTACAGTGGTGGTTTATTGGTTTCTCAGAGGTGGGAAAATAAAGGCCAGAAGAGTGGCCTGAAACTGTTAGTTTTGAGATGTCCCAGGTCCCTATTAGTACCTAACCTCTTCCTCCACCTTCTCAGAACACTTTCTAAGCCATTATGTGATGTAGTTACAAAATGCAGAGGTGCTAACATGGGCAGAATTAATTTTGAACATGCTTCCCCAAACCTTAATTTAACCTTCATTAGCAGTTATGAATTGGTTGATAGCTGTAATTCAGTAAAGCTTCTGATGGAATGCAATTTCAAAACATTAGCAGTAGGTGATTTGCATTTAACATTTAGTGTACAACCAAATCACTCCTATTATATTAAAGGTGTATCACAACACAATTAGCTGAAAAACCTGGCAGTATAAATTATTCCCACTTCAAGACACTAAGAAAACTCCAACTCCTACTGAGATTTTATTTTATTTATTAAAGCAATATAAAAATCTTTAAAAATAATAATAATTCACATGTCTGTTGGGTCCTTAACTCTTTTCTAGGAAGCCAGAAGAGAAAAGATATGTCCATAAGGAGCCTAATCCAACATCTCAGTCTCGTACATAATCTCACATCCAAGAGAGCTGAGCAAAGGCAAACCTAATGAAATTCAATTCTCATCTCCTCAGTTCAAGAGAGACAGGGAAATACTGGAGAGTCTCCTTCTCTGGAGACTTTCAAGACCCCCCTGGATCTGTTGCTGTGTGGGCTGCCCTGGCTGCCCCTGCTCTGGCAGGGGGGTTGGACTTGATCTCCAGAGCTCCCTTCCAACCCATTACTATTCTATGATTCTGATTACATATCTATGGCAATGTATAACCATGTACACATATTTAAAACAAAAAATGATAAACAGAGTTATTTTACCTTCAAAATGTATTTATCTGTAGCATCCATGGCATTTTGGGAATAACAATTGAGTGTTGTCACAGTTTAGGTTCAGGGTGGACCCTCAGATTGATAACAGATGCTCTCTCTTATCCCCCCTCCCTCCCCAAATGGGAAGAGAAAGGGAATAAGGGAGACATAGTGTTTAGAAAAAGAAACTAAAACAGCTTGAATGAAAATAATAATAATAATAAATGGAATATATTAAAATATGCACAAAATCAGTACTGAACTCAACCCCCCCCGATAGTAATTATGTCACCATCAGTGATGTTGTGGAGCAGGCACCAGGAGAATCCCAGACTGGGACCAGCAGGAGACAGGAGCTGTGTTCAAGAGCTGGATTCTGGTACCAGGTTCAGGAACACAGCACTCAGGATCAAAGGCAGAATGGGCAGAATCCACCTTAGTGCTTCGAGGAGGAGGGGAGAGCCCCCCAAGAGAAGAAGAATGCCAACAACACCAAGAATGACAATGCCCCTAGACCTTCCAGATCCCAGAGCTTTATACTGAGTAAGATGTATATGGGCTGGAACACCTCATTGGTCTGTTTGGTGTCCCTTCTCCTGCCCAATCCTCCCTGCAGATGTGGCCTTTGACTTTCTGCACCCCTTAATTTGGCACACAAGCTCCAGCAGAGGCCATGGTCTGCATTCCAATCCTTGGTAGTAACTCTAATCATGGGTGTTATCACTGCTAGAAGCAGACACTGTGAAAACAAGCTTCCAACTTCAGAAGGTGCAGTTAATTGGAAGAACTGAGCTGAAAATAAAATCACTAAACAAAATTTGTTCTGTTCTCCCTCAAACCAGGTCAAGTGTCCAAGTGCTTCCAAAGCCTGAATTGCCAACGTGTCACTAATTAAGCAAACACCTTCAGATAAAAGTTCATGCTGCTACAACAGGAAAGGAAAAGGAGTAATACCTAATGAAGTGCAAATACACACACCTTTGTCACCCTGGTGTTAGACATGTTGAAGCAGAAGCTTTTGCTCTACCTAAGGTCTAGTTTCCATGTGCAAATATTTTCATGGGTGTCGATAGCTACAGAGTGAATCCTGATTTGAACATCTCAAATGAGTGGAGATTCTGTCCCAAGATAAAACGAAAACTAGACCAGGTGCTTCGTGTCTTAGAAATCTTAGAATTTTAGTGCATAGAATCTTAGAAAATTAAATAAAAAATGAATGTCTAAAGCTCATGGCTTAAAAGTCACTGTAGAAATGATTGGCATCATCATTCAACTATATGTATTAGGAAGCTGATGAAATACAACTTATTTAGCATCCAGTCCAACACCCCTGAGCAGAGCAGGATAAGTTACACCAGATCACACTCCGACTACTGGTGACAATACAATGATCTACTTCCTCCAGAACAACTAATAATCTCCAAAGCAATTATTTCATTCCCTCCAAAAACATTTTAGGAAAGCAAGATGTGATTTATGACAGTGTTGTACAGAGTAAGTAATTTTAGCATTTCCATGGTAAATGGATAAACGATGGATAAAAAATCCATAGGATGCTTCAAGAAAAATGTAAGCCAAACATTAGGACAGTCCCTGTTCAAAATTCTTTTGCAGTTCAGGTGGAGTTCTAGACAGAATGCAGAAGGTCTTGTCAATCTCTGACAAGGTAAGTAGTTGGCTGGTTTACATTCAGAGTGGAAAAGCTTGTACACCTGAAAAGCTCCAGGGGAAAGATGTGCTTTTAAAAGACAATCTAAAAATTCTCAGCAATGAATTTGATGCTGGGACAGTATATCTGATGCCTCACTGGTGGCTGATAAGCTATTAACAGCCCTCTGGAAAGCTCCTTGAGCACCACCCTCCTTTTAGCTCTCAGCAGTGAAGGTAGATATTTGTGATTGCAGTTTAGCTCACATTTGCAGCCACAGTAGCAGTTAATCACAGATGACAGTAAAAAGCCATGATTGGCATGTAACCATACTCAAAAAGGTTTAAAATTCCCTCCAGATAAAGCCCTGGCACAAGTGGGACAGAATAAAACCCCAGGCAAATTAATGTCTCATTGAGGCATAACTCATTTCCAAGCATCCAGGTACATCCAGTCATTTGAAAGATGTTCTGTGTATTAAACTCTACTCCAAGGTAACATCCCTTGAAAATAATCCACCAGAGTGTCTGACTTGGGGTCTCTTCCTAATTCCTTCCACAAGATAAGCAAACATCAAAGCAGTACATAGTTTGTTGGGAAAAAAAAATAAAAATTAAGTATGAAGTATGTGCTGCATAGATTTACCAAGCCAGACCTATGATGTCATCCACAGAAATAATTTAGGTCACTGTGTATCATCCAACTAAAGGAGAACACCCAGAAAAGGCCATTTCTGCTCCCAGAGAGCAGCCAACAGCTCAAAGATACCAGAGGAGAGAGTGGGAAAGGACAAAGAAATCCAGGCTGATGAAAGTTAGAAAAGAAAGATACTGAAATGCTGTCAAGATAGAGTGACTGGTAGATTTAAAGCAAAAAAAAAAAAAAAAA